>CM056200.1:6911223-7126223 GCA_029692085.1 Gymnothorax javanicus
TGGACACAGGCTCATATGTCATGAGTGGAGGGTAAGAAAGTGAGGTTGAGTGGACACAGGCTCATATGTCATGAGTGGAGGGTAAGAAAGTGAGGTTGAGTGGACACAGGCTCATATGTCATGAGTGGGGGGGTAAGAAAGTGAGGTTGAGTGGACACAGGCTCATATGTCATGAGTGGAGGGTAAGAAAGTGAGGGTGAGTGGACACAGGCTCATATGTCATGAGTGGAGGGTAAGAAAGTGAGGTTGGTGGACACAGGCTCATATGTCATGAGTGGAGGGTAAGAAAGTGAGGAGTGGACACAGGCTCATATGTCATGAGTGGAGGGTAAGAAAGTGAGGTTAGTGGACACAGGCTCATATGTCATGAGTGGAGGGTAAGAAAGTGAGGTTGAGTGGACACAGGCTCATATGTCATGAGTGGAGGGTAAGAAAGTGAGGTTGAGTGGACACAGGCTCATATGTCATGAGTGGAGGAGGAAAGTGAGGTTGAGTGGACACAGGCTCATATGTCATGAGTGGAGGGGAGGGTTGTGGACACAGGCTCATATGTCATGAGTGGAGGTTGAGGTTGGTGGACAGGCTCATATGTCATGAGTGGAGGGTAAGAAAGTGAGGTTGAGTGGACACAGGCTCATATGTCATGAGTGGAGGGTAAGAAAAGTGAGGTTGAGTGGACACAGGCTCATATGTCATGAGTGGAGGGTAAGAAAGTGAGGTTGAGTGGACACAGGCTCATATGTCATGAGTGGAGGGTAAGAAAGTGAGGTTGAGTGGACAGAAAGAAAGTGAGGTTGAGTGGACACAGGCTCATGTCATGAGTGGAGGGTAAGAAAGTGAGGTTGAGTGGACACAGGCTCATATGTCATGAGTGGAGGGTAAGAAGAGTGAGGTTGAGTGGACACAGGCTCATATGTCATGAGTGGAGGGTAAGAAAGTGAGGGTGAGTGGACACAGGCTCATATGTCATGAGTGGAGGGTAAGAAAGTGAGGTTGAGTGGACACAGGCTCATATGTCATGAGTGGAGGGTAAGAAAGTGAGGTTGAGTGGACACAGGCTCATATGTCATGAGTGGAGGGTAAGAAAGTGAGGTTGAGTGGACACAGGCTCATATGTCATGAGTGGAGGGTAAGAAAGTGAGGTTGAGTGGACACAGGCTCATATGTCATGAGTGGAGGGTAAGAAAGTGAGGTTGAGTGGACACAGGCTCATATGTCATGAGTGGAGGGTAAGAGAGAGTGAGGTTGAGTGGACACAGGCTCATATGTCATGAGTGGAGGGGGTAAAAGTGAGGTTGAGTGGACACAGGCTCATATGTCATGAGTGGAGGGTAAGAAAGTGAGGTTGAGTGGACACAGGCTCATATGTCATGAGTGGAGGGTAAGAAAGTGAGGTTGAGTGGACACAGGCTCATATGTCATGAGTGGAGGGTAAGAAAGTGAGGTTGAGTGGACACAGGCTCATATGTCATGAGTGGAGGGTAAGAAAGTGAGGTTGAGTGGACACAGGCTCATATGTCATGAGTGGAGGGTAAGAAAGTGAGGTTGAGTGGACACAGGCTCATATGTCATGAGTGGAGGGTAAGAAAGTGAGGTTGAGTGGACACAGGCTCATATGTCATGAGTGGAGGGTAAGAAAGTGAGGTTGAGTGGACACAGGCTCATATGTCATGAGTGGAGGGTAAGAAAGTGAGGTTGAGTGGACACAGGCTCATATGTCATGAGTGGAGGGTAAGAAAGGAGGGTGAGTGGACACAGGAGGTTGAGTGGACACAGGCTGAGGTTGTGGACACAGGCTCAGTGGAGTGGAGGGGTAAGAAAGTGAGGTTGAGTGGACACAGGCTCATATGTCATGAGTGGAGGGTAAGAAAGTGAGGTTGAGTGGACACAGGCTCATATGTCATGAGTGGATGAGTGAGGTTGAGTGGACACAGGCTCATGTGTCATGAGTGGAGGTAAGAAAGTGAGGTTAGTGGACACAGGCTCATATGTCATGAGTGGAGGGTAAGAAAGTGAGGTTGAGTGGACACAGGCTCATATGTCATGAGTGGAGGGTAAGAAAGTGAGGTTGAGTGGACACAGGCTCATATGTCATGAGTGGAGGGTAAGAAAGTGAGGTTGAGTGGACACAGGCTCATATGTCATGAGTGGAGGGTAAGAAAGTGAGGTTGAGTGGACACAGGCTCATATGTCATGAGTGGAGGGTAAGAAAGTGAGGTTGAGTGGACACAGGCTCATATGTCATGAGTGGAGGGTAAGAAAGTGAGGTTGAGTGGACACAGGCTCATATGTCATGAGTGGAGGGTAAGAAAGTGAGGTGAGTGGACACAGGCTCATATGTCATGAGTGGAGGGTAAGAAAGTGAGGTTGAGTGGACACAGGCTCATATGTCATGAGTGGAGGGTAAGAAAGTGAGGTTGAGTGGACACAGGCTCATATGTATGTCATGAGTGGAGGGGTCATGAGTGGAGGGTAAGAAAGTGAGGTTGAGTGGACACAGGCTCATATGTCATGAGTGGAGGGTAAGAAAGTGAGGTTGAGAGGTGGACACAGGCTCATATGTCATGAGTGTAAGAAAGTGAGGTTAGTGGACACAGGCTCATATGTCATGAGTGGAGGGTAAGAAAGTGAGGTTGAGTGGACACAGGCTCATATGTCATGAGTGGAGGGTAAGAAAGTGAGGTTGAGTGGACACAGGCTCATATGTCATGAGAAATCAGGGAGTGGAGGGTAGTGGACACAGGTGAGGTTGAGTGGAGGGGAAAGTGAGGCTGAGTGGACACAGGCTCATATGTCATGAGTGGAGGGTAAGAAAGTGAGGTTGAGTGGACACAGGCTCATATGTCATGAGTGGAGGGAGAAAGTGAGGTTGAGTGGACACAGGCTCATATGTCATGAGTGGAGGGTAAGAAAGTGAGGTTGAGTGGACACAGGCTCATATGTCATGAGTGGACACAGGTAAGTCATGAGTGAGGGTAAGAAAGTGAGGGACACAGGCTCATATGTCATGAGTGGAGAGGGAAAGTGAGAGGTGAGGTGGAGGGAGGCTCAGGCTCATGAGTGGTCATGAGTGGAGTGGTAAGAAAGTGAGGTGAGGTGAGTGGACACAGGCTCATATGTCATGAGTGGAGGGTAAGAAAGTGAGGTTGAGTGGAGGCTGAGAAAGTGAGGTTGAGTGGACACAGGCTCATATGTCATGAGTGGAGGGTAAGAAAGTGAGGTTGAGTGGACACAGGCTCTTATGTCATGAGTGGAGGGTAAGAAAGTGAGGTTGAGTGGACACAGGCTCATATGTCATGAGTGGAGGGTAAGAAAGTGAGGGTGGACACAGGTGGACAGGCTCATATGTCATGAGGTGGAGGGTATGAGTGGAGGTGAGAGTGAGGTTGGTGGACACAGGCTCATAGGTTGGAGGGGTAAGAAAGTGAGGTTGAGTGGACACAGGCTCATATGTCATGAGTGGAGGGTAAGAAAGTGAGGTTAGTGGACACAGGCTCATATGTCATGAGTGGAGGGTAAGAAAGTGAGGTTGAGTGGACACAGGCTCATATGTCATGAGTGGAGGGTAAGAAAGTGAGGTTGAGTGGACACAGGCTCATATGTCATGAGTGGAGGGTAAGAAAGTGAGGTTGAGTGGACACAGGCTCATATGTCATGAGTGGAAAGAAAGTGAGGTTGAGTGGACACAGGCTCATATGTCATGAGTGGATGAGTGGAGGGTGGAAGAAAGTGAGGTTGAGTGGACACAGGCTCATATGTCATGAGTGGAGGGTAAGAAAGTGAGGTTGAGTGGACACAGGCTCATATGTCATGAGTGGAGGGTAAGAAAGTGAGGTTGAGTGGACACAGGCTCATATGTCATGAGTGGAGGGTGGACAAGTCATGAAAGTGAGGTTGAGTGGACACAGGCTCATATGTCATGAGTGGAGGGTAAGAGAGAGTGAGTGGACACAGGCTCATATGTCATGAGTGGAGGGTAAGAAAGTGAGGTTGAGTGGACACAGGCTCATATGTCATGAGTGGAGGGTAAGAAAGTGAGGTTGAGTGGACACAGGCTCATATGTCATGAGTGGAGGGTAAGAAAGTGAGGTTGAGTGGACACAGGCTCATATGTCATGAGTGGAGGGGTAAGAAAGTGAGGTTGAGTGGACACAGGGCTCATGGATGTCATGAGTGGAGGGGTCATGAGTGGAGTGAGGTTGAGTGGACACAGGCTCATATGTCATGAGTGGAGGGTAAGAAAGTGAGGTTGAGTGGACACAGGCTCATATGTCATGAGTGGAGGGTAAGAAAGTGAGGTTGAGTGGACACAGGCTCATATGTCATGAGTGGAGGGTAAGAAAGAGGTTGAGTGGACACAGGCTCATATGTCATGAGTGGAGGGTAAGAAAGTGAGGTTGAGTGGACACAGGCTCATATGTCATGAGTGGAGGGTAAGAAAGTGAGGTTGAGTGGGGCACAGGCTGAGGTCATGAAAGGGTAAGAAAGTGAGGTTGTGGTGGACACAGGCATGATGTGGAGGGGGGTGGAAGAAAGTGAGGTTAAGAAGTGGACACAGGCTCATATGTCATAAGAAAAGTGAGGTGTGGACACATGGCTCATATGAGGTTGAGTGGAGGGTAAGAAAGTGAGGTTGAGTGGACACAGGCTCATATGTCATCATGAAAGTGAGGGAGTGGACACAGGCTCATATGTCATGAGTGGAGGGTGAGGTTGAGGTTGAGTGGACACAGGCTCATATGTCATGAGTGGAGGGTAAGAAAGTGAGGTTGAGTGGACACAGGCTCATATGTCATGAGTGGAGGGTAAGAAAGTGAGGTTGAGTGGACACAGGCTCATATGTCATGAGTGGAGGGAGAAAGGAGGTTGAGTGGACACAGGCTCATATGTCAAGAGTGGAGGTTGAGGGAGTGGACACAGGCTCATATGTCATGAGTGGAGGGTAACAGGATGTCAAGTGGAGGGTAAGAAAGTGAGGTTGAGTGGACACAGGCTCATATGTCATGAGTGGAGGGTAAGAAAGTGTGAGTGGACACAGGCTCATGATGGCTCATGAGTGGAGGGTAAGAAAGTGAGGTTGAGTGGACACAGGTTGGAGGGTAAGAAAGTGGACACAGGCTCATATGTCATGTCATGAGTGGAGGGTAAGAAAGTGAGGTTGAGTGGACACAGGCTCATATGTCATGAGTGGAGGTTAAGAAAGTGAGGTTGAGTGGACACAGGCTCATATGTCATGAGTGGAGGGTAAGAAAGTGAGGTTGAGTGGACACAGGCTCATATGTCATGAGTGGAGGGTAAGAAAGTGAGGTTGAGTGGACACAGGCTCATATGTCATGAGTGGAGGGTAAGAAAGTGAGGTTGAGTGGACACAGGCTCATATGTCATGAGTGGAGGGTAAGAAAGTGAGGTTGAGTGGACACAGGCTCATATGTCATGAGTGGAGGGTAAGAAAGTGAGGTTGAGTGGACACAGGCTCATATGTCATGAGTGGAGGGTAAGAAAGTGAGGTTGAGTGGACACAGGCTCATATGTCATGAGTGGAGGGTAAGAAAGTGAGGTTGAGTGGACACAGGCTCATATGTCATGAGTGGAGGTAAGAAAGTGAGGTTGAGTGGACACAGGCTCATATGTCATGAGTGGAGGGTAAGAAAGTGAGGTTGAGTGGACACAGGCTCATATGTCATGAGTGGAGGGTAAGAAAGTGAGGTTGAGTGGACACAGGCTCATATGTCATGAGTGGAGGGTAAGAAAGTGAGGTTGAGTGGACACAGGCTCATATGTCATGAGTGGAGGGTAAGAAAGTGAGGTTGAGTGGACACAGGCTCATATGTCATGAGTGGAGGGGTAAGAAAGTGAGGTTGAGTGGACACAGGCTCATATGACAGTGGAGGCTCAGGTTGAGTGGACACAGGCTCATATGTCATGAGGAGTCATGAGTGGAGGGTTGAGTGGACAAGGCTCATATGTCATGAGTGAGAAAGTGAGGTTGAGTGGACACAGGCTCATATGTCATGAGTGGAGGGTAAGAAAGTGAGGTTGAGTGGACACAGGCTCATATGTCATGAGTGGAGGGTAAGAAAGTGAGGTTGAGTGGACACAGGCTCATATGTCATGAGTGGAGGGTTAAGAAAGTGAGGTTGAGTGGACACAGGCTCATATGTCATGAGTGGAGGGAAAGAAAGTGAGGTTGAGTGGACACAGGCTCATATGTCATGAGTGGAGGGTAAGAAAGTGAGGTTGAGTGGACACAGGCTCATATGTCATGAGTGGAGGGTAAGAAAGTGAGGTTGAGTGGACACAGGCTCATATGTCATGAGTGGAGGGTAAGAAAGTGAGGTTGAGTGGACACAGGCTCATATGTCATGAGTGGAGGGAGTGGAAGTGAGGTTGAGTGGACACAGTGAGGCTGAGTGGACACATATGTCATGAGTGGAGGGTAAGTGGAGTGAGGTTGAGTGGACACAGGCTCATATGTCATGAGTGGAGGGTAAGAAAGTGAGGTTGGTGGACACAGGCTCATATGTCATGAGGTTGAGGTTGGTGGACACAGTCATGAGTGGAGGGTTGGTGGACACAGGCTCATATGTCATGAGTGGAGGGTAAGAAAGTGAGGTTGAGTGGACACAGGCTCATATCATGAGTGGAGGGGAGTGGGGTTAGTGGACAATTTGTCATGAGTGGAGGGTAAGAAAGTGAGGTTGAGTGGACACAGGCTCATATGTCATGAGTGGAGGTGGAGGAGGTTAGTGGACACAGGCTCATATGTCATGAGTGGAGGTTGAGTGAGGTTGGTGGACACAGGCTCATATGTCTGAGTGGAGGGTCATGAGGTGAGGGAGGCTCATATGTAATGAGTGGAGGTTGTGAGGTTGGACACAGGCTCATATGTCATGAGTGGAGGGTAATGAAAGAGTGAGGTTGAGTGGACACAGGCTCTCATATGTCATGAGTGGAGGGTAAGAAAGTGAGGTTGAGTGGACACAGGCTCATATGTCATGAGTGGAGGGTAAGAAAGTGAGGTTGAGTGGGACACAGGCTCATCATGTCATGAGTGGAGGGTAAGAAAGTGAGGTTGAGTGGACACAGGCTCATATGTCATGAGTCATGAGTGGGAGGGTAAGAAAGTGAGGTTGAGTGGGACACAGGCTCATATGTCATGAGTGGGAGGTGGAGGTTGAGTGGACACAGGCTCATATGTCATGAGTGGAGGGTAAGAAAGTGAGGTTGAGAGGACACAGGCTCATATGTCATGAGTGGAGGGTAAGAAAGTGAGGTTGAGTGGACACAGGCTCATATGTCATGAGTGGAGGGTAAGAAAGTGAGGTTAGTGGACACAGGCTCATATGTCATGAGTGGAGGGTAAGAAAGTGAGGTTGAGTGGACACAGGCTCATGTCATGTCATGAGTGAGGTTGAGTGGACACAGGAAAGTGAGTGAGGTTGAGTGGACACAGGCTCATATGTCATGAGTGGAGGGTAAGAAAGTGAGGTTGAGTGGACACAGGCTCATATGTCATGAGTGGAGGGTAAGAAAGTGAGGTTGAGTGGACACAGGCTCATATGTGGATGAGTGGAGGGTAAGAAGTGAGGTGAGGACACAGGCTCATATGACATGCTCAGTGGACACAGGTGGAGGAGTGGTAAGAAAGTGAGGTTGAGTGGACACATATGTCATGAGTGGAGGGTCATGTGAGGTTGAGTGGACACAGGCTCATATGTCATGTGGGTGAGGTTGGAGGAGTGGTCAAGGAGGGACACAGGCTCATATGTCATGAGTGGAGGGTAAGAAAGTGAGGTTGAGTGGACACAGGCTCATATGTCATGAGTGGAGGGGTAAGAAAGTGAGGTGAGGTGGAGTGGACACAGGCTCATATGTCATGAGTGGAGGGTAAGAAAGTGAGGTTGAGTGGACACAGGCTCATATGTCATGAGTGGAGGGTAAGAAAGTGAGGTTGAGTGGACACAGGCTCATGAGTGGATGGAAAGGAGTTGAGGTTGGTGGACACAGGCTCATATGTCATGAGTGGAGGGGTAAGAAAGTGAGGTTGAGTGGACACAGGCTCATATGTCATGAGTGGAGGGTAAGAAAGTGAGGTTGAGTGGACACAGGCTCATATGTCATGAGTGGAGGGTAAGAAAGTGAGGTTGAGTGGACACAGGCTCATATGTCATGAGTGGAGGTAAGAAAGTGAGGTTGAGTGGACACAGGCTCATATGTCATGGAGTGGAGGGTAAGAATGTGAGGTTGAAAGTGAGGTTGGGACACACAGGCTCATATGTCATGAGTGGAGGGTAAGAAAAGTGAGGACACAGGTGGACACAGGCTCATATGTCATGAGTGGAGGGTAAGAAAGTGAGGTTGAGTGGACACAGGCTCATATGTCATGAGTGGAGTCAGGTTGAGGTGGACACAGGCTCATATGTCATGAGTGGAGGGAGGGTAAGAGTGAGGTTGAGTGGACACAGGCTCATGGGTCATGAGGCTCATATGTGGTGGACACAGGGATATGGGTAAGAAAGTGAGGTTGAGTGACACAGGCTCATATGTCATGAGTGGAGGGTAAGAAAGTGAGGTTGAGTGGACACAGGCTCATATGTCATGAGTGGAGGGTAAGAAAGTGAGGTTGAGTGGACACAGGCTCATATGTCATGAGTGGAGGGTAAGAAAGTGAGGTTGAGTGGACACAGGCTCATATGTCATGTCATGAGTGGAGTGGGGTATGTCAAGGGAAAGTGAGGTTGAGTGGACACAGGCTCATATGTCATGAGTGGAGGGTAAGAAAGTGAGGTTGAGTGGACACAGGCTCATATGTCATGAGTGGAGGGTAAGAAAGTGAGGGAGTGGACACAGGCTCATATGTCATGAGTGGAGGGTAAGAAGTGAGGTTGAGTGGACACAGGCTCATATGTCATGAGTGGAGGGTAAGAAAGTGAGGTTGAGTGGACACAGGCTCATATGTCATGAGTGGAGGAGTAAGAAAGTGAGGTGGAGTGGACACAGGCTCATATGTCATGAGTGGAGAAAGTGAGGTTGAGTGGACACAGGCTCATATGTCATGAGTGGAGGTGGAAAGTGAGGTGGGACAGAAAGTAAGAGGTTGAGTGGACACAGGCTCATATGTCATGAGTGGAGGGTAAGAAAGTGAGGTTGAGTGGACACAGGCTCATATGTCATGAGTGGAGGGTAAGAAAGTGAGGTTGAGTGGACACAGGCTCATATGTCATGAGTGGAGGGGAGGGGACACAGGCTCATATGTCATGAGTGAGGTTGTGAGGTGGACACAGGCTCATGTCATGAGTGGAGGGTAAGAAAGTGAGGTTGAGTGGACACAGGCTCATATGTCATGAGTGGAGGGTAAGAAAGTGAGGTTGAGTGGACACAGGCTCATATGTCATGAGTGGAGGGTGAGAAAGTGAGGTTGAGTGGACACAGGCTCATATGTCATGAGTGGAGGGTAAGAAAGTGAGGTTGAGTGGACACAGGCTCATATGTCATGAGTGGAGGGTAAGAAAGTGAGGTTGAGTGGACAAGAGTGGTAAGAGTGAGGTTGAGTGGACACAGGCTCATATGTCATGAGTGGAGGGTAAGAAAGTGAGGTTGAGTGGACACAGGCTCATATGTCATGAGTGGAGGGTAAGAAAGTGAGGTTGAGTGGACACAGGCTCATATGTCATGAGTGGAGGGTAAGAAAGTGAGGTTGAGTGGACACAGGCTCATATGTCATGAGTGGAGGGTAAGAAAGTGAGGTTGAGTGGACACAGGCTCATATGTCATGAGTGGAGGGTAAGAGTGGACACAGGTGAGGTTGAGTGGACACAGGCTCATATGTCATGAGTGGAGGGTAAGAAAGTGAGGTTGGTGGACACAGGCTCATATGTCATGAGTGGAGGGTAAGAAAGTGAGGTTGAGTGGACACAGGCTCATATGTCATGAGTGGAGGGGTAAGAAAGAATATGTCATGAGTGGAGGGTAAGAAAGTGAGGTTGAGTGGACACAGGCTCATATGTCATGAGTGGAGGGTAAGAAAGTGAGGTTGAGTGGACACAGGCTCATATGTCATGAGTGGAGGGTAAGAAAGTGAGGTTGAGTGGACACAGGCTCATATGTCATGAGTGGAGGGTAAGAAAGTGAGGTTGAGTGGACACAGGCTCATATGTCATGAGTGGACACAGGCTCATATGTCATGAGTGGAGGGTAAGAAAGTGAGGGACACAGGCTCATATGTCATGAGTGGAGGGTAAGAAAGTGAGGTTGAGTGGACACAGGCTCATATGTCATGAGTGGGAGGTAAGAAAGTGAGGTTGAGTGGACACAGGCTCATATGTCATGAGTGGAGGGTAAGAAAGTGAGGTTGAGTGGACACAGGCTCATATGTCATGAGTGGAGGGTAGGAGGGTGAGGAAAGTGGACACAGGCTCATATGTCATGAGTGGAGGGTAAGAAAGTGAGGTTGAGTGGACAGGCTCATATGTCATGAGTGGAGGGTAAGAAAGTGAGGTTGAGTGGACACAGGCTCATATGTCATGAGTGGAGGTAAGAAAGTGAGGTTGAGTGGACACAATATGTCATGAGTGGAGGGTAGAAAGTGAGGTTGAGTGGACACAGGCTCATATGTCATGAGTGGAGGGTAAGAAAGTGAGGTTGAGTGGACACAGGCTCATATGTCATGAGTGGAGGGTAAGAAAGTGAGGTTGAGTGGACACAGGCTCATATGTCATGAGGTTGGTGACACAGGGTCATGAGTGGAGGGTAAGAAAGTGAGGTTGAGTGGACACAGGCTCATATGTCATGAGTGGAGGGGAAAGTGAGGTTGAGTGGACACAGGCTCATATGTCATGAGTGGAGGGTAAGAAAGTGAGGTTGAGTGGACACAGGCTCATATGTCATGAGTGGAGGGTAAGAAAGTGAGGTTGAGTGGACACAGGCTCATATGTCATCATGGAGGGTAAGAAAGGAGGGTTAGTGGACACAGGCTCATATGTCATTGGAGGTGGACACAGGCTCACAGGCTCATATGTCATGAGTGGAGGGTAAGAAAGTGAGGTTGAGTGGACACAGGCTCATATGTCATGAGTGGAGGGTAAGAAAGTGAGGTTGAGTGGACACAGGCTCATATGTCATGAGTGGAGGGTAAGAAAGTGAGGTTGAGTGGACACAGGCTCATATGTCATGAGTGGAGGGTAAGAAAGTGAGGTTGAGTGGACACAGGCTCATGTCATGAGTGGAGGGTAAGAAAGTGAGGTTGAGTGGACACAGGCTCATATGTCATGAGTGGGAGGGTGAGGAAAGTAGAGGTTGAGTGGACACAGGCTCATATGTCATGAGTGGAGGGTAAGAAAGTGAGGTTGAGTGGACACAGGCTCATATGTCATGAGTGGAGGGGAAAGTGAGGTTGAGTGGACACAGGCTCATATGTCATGATGGAGGGGGTAAGAAAGTGCACAGGCTCATATGTCATGAGTGGAGGGTAAGAAAGTGAGGTTGAGTGGACACAGGCTCATATGTCATGAGTGGAGGGTAAGAAAGTGAGGTTGAGTGGGCACAGGCTCATATGTCATGAGTGGAGGGGAAGAAAGTGAGGTTGAGTGGACACAGGCTCATATGTCATGAGTGGAGGGGTAAGAAAGGGAGGTTGGGGCTCACAGGCTGAGTGGATATGAAAGTGAGTGGAGGTTGAGTGGACACAGGCTCATGTCATGAGTGGAGGGTAAGAAAGTGAGGTTGAGTGGACACAGGCTCATATGTCATGAGTGGAGGGTAAGAAAGTGAGGTTGAGTGGACACAGGCTCATATGTCATGAGTGGAGGGTAAGAAAGTGAGGTTGAGTGGACACAGGCTCATATGTCATGAGTGGAGGGTAAGAAAGTGAGGTTGAGTGGACACAGGCTCATATGTCATGAGTGGAGGGTAAGAAAGTGAGGTTGGTGGGGGTATGTCATGAGAAAGTGAGGTTGAGTGGACACAGGCTCATATGTCATGAGTGGAGGGTAAGAAAGTGAGGTTGAGTGGACACAGGCTCATATGTCATGAGTGGACACAGGCTCATGTAATGAGTGGAGGGTAAGAAAGTGAGGTTGAGTGGACACAGGCTCATATGTCATGAGTGGAGGGTAAGAAAGTGAGGTTGAGTGGACACAGGCTCATATGTCATGAGTGGAGGGTAAGAAAGTGAGGTTGAGTGGACACAGGCTCATATGTGGAGGGTAAGAAAGTGAGGTTGAGTGGACACAGGCTCATATGTCATGAGTGGAGGGTTGAGGTTGAGTGGACACAGGCTCATATGTCATGAGTGGAGGGTAAGAAAGTGAGGTTGAGTGGACACAGGCTCATGTCATGAGTGGAGGGTAAGTGGAGGTTGAGTGGACACAGGCTCAATCATGAGTGGAGGGTAAGAAAGTGAGGTTGAGTGGACACAGGCTCATATGTCATGAGTGGAGGGTAAGAAAGTGAGGTTGAGTGGACACAGGCTCATATGTCATGAGTGGAGGGTAAGAAAGTGAGGTTGAGTGGACACAGGCTCATATGTCATGAGTGGAGGGTAAGAAAGTGAGGTTGAGTGGACACAGGCTCATATGTCATGAGTGGAGGGTAAGAAAGTGAGGTTGAGGGACACAGGCTCATATGTCATGAGTGGAGGTAAGAAAGTGAGGTTGAGTGGACACAGGCTCATATGTCATGAGTGGAGGGTAAGAAAGTGAGGTTGAGTGGACACAGGCTCATATGTCATGAGTGGAGGGTAAGAAAGTGAGGTTGAGTGGACACAGGCTCATATGTCATGAGTGGAGGGTAAGAAAGTGAGGTTGAGTGGACACAGGCTCATATGTCATGAGTGGAGTGGACACAGGGGTGAGTGGAAAGTGAGGTTGAGGTTGGACACAGGCTCATATGTCATGAGTGGAGTGAGGGGTAAGAAAGTGGAGGTTGAGTGGGGACACAGGCTCATATGTCATGAGTGGAGGGTAAGAAAGTGAGGTTGAGTGGACACAGGCTCATATGTCATGAGTGGAGGGGGTGAGGTTGAGTGGACAAAGTGTCATGAGTGGAGGTTGAGGTTGTGGACACAGGCTCATATGTCATGAGTGGAGGGTAAGAAAGTGAGGTTGAGTGGACACAGGCTCATATGTCATGAGTGGAGGGTAAGAAAGTGAGGTTGAGTGGACACAGGCTCATATGTCATGAGTGGAGGGTAAGAAAGTGAGGTTGAGTGGACACAGGCTCATATGTCATGAGGTTGAGTGGACACAGGGGTAAGAAAGTGAGGTTGAGTGGACACAGGCTCATATGTCATGAGTGGAGGGTCATGAGTGGAGGGTAAAAGTGAGGTTGAGTGGACACAGGCTCATATGTCATGAGTGGAGGGGGTAAGAAAATGAGGTTGAAAGTGAGGTTGAGTGGACACAGGCTCATATGTCATGATGGAGTGGAGGGTGAACAGAAAGTGAGGTTGAGGTGGACACAGGCTCTATGTCATGAGTGGAGTGGAGGCTATGAAAGTGAGGAGTGGACACAGGCTCATATGTCATGAGTGGTGGGTAAGAAAGTGAGGTTGAGTGGACACAGGCTCATATGTCATGAGTGGAGGGTAAGAAAGTGAGGTTGAGTGGACACAGGCTCATATGTCATGAGTGGAGGGGTAAGAAAGTGAGGTTGGAGGCTCATATGTCATGAGTGGGGGTGAGGTTGAGGTTGGACACAGGCTCATATGTCATGAGTGGAGGGTAAGAAAGTGAGGTTGAGTGGACACAGGCTCATATGTCATGGAGGAGTGGAGGTTGAGTGGAGGGTGGAGGGTAAGAAAAAGGTGAGGTTGAGTGGACACAGGACTCATATGTCATGTAAGAAAGTGAGGTTGGTGGACAAGGAAAGTGGAGGAGAAAGTGAGGTTGGTGGACACAGGCTCATATGTCATGAGTGGAGGGTAAGAAAGAAAGTGGACACAGGCTCATATGTCATGAGTGGAGGGTAAGAAAGTGAGGTTGAGTGGACACAGGCTCATATGTCATGAGTGGAGGGTAAGAAAGTGAGGTTGAGTGGACACAGGCTCATATGTCATGAGTGGAGGGTAAGAAAGTGAGGTTGTGGGACACAGGCTCATATGTCATGAGTGGAGGGTAAGAAAGTGAGGTTGAGTGGACACAGGCTCATATGTCATGAGTGGAGGGTAAGAAATGAGGTTGTGGACACAGGCTCATATGTCATGAGTGGAGGGTAAGAAAGTGAGGTTGAGTGGACACAGGCTCATATGTCATGAGTGGAGGGTAAGAAAGTGAGGTTGAGTGGACACAGGCTCATATGTCATGAGTGGAGGGAAAGAAAGTGAGGTTGAGTGGACACAGGGTCAAGAGTGGTAAAAGTGAGGTTGAGTGGACACAGGCTCATATGTCATGAGTGGAGGGTAAGAAAGTGAGGTTGAGTGGACACAGGCTCATATGTCATGAGTGGAGGGTGGAGAGGTTGAGTGGACACAGGCTCATATGTCATGAGTGGAGGGTTGAGGTTGAGGACACAGGCTCATATGTCATGAGTGGAGGGTAAGAAAGTGAGGTTGAGCACAGTCATGAGTGGAGGGTAAGAGGTTGAGGACACAGGCTCATATGTCATGAGTGGAGGGTAAGAAAGTGAGGTTGAGGGACACAGGCTCATATGTCATGAGTGGAGGGTAAGAAAGTGAGGTTGAGTGGACAGTGAGGTTGAGTGGACACAGGCTCATATGTCATGAGTGGAGGGTAAGAAAGTGAGGTGAGTGGACACAGGCTCATATGTCATGAGTGGAGGGTAAGAAAGTGAGGTTGAGTGGACACAGGCTCATATGTCATGAGTGGAGGGTAATAAACTGAGCCGAAGTGGACAAGGTAAGAGTGAGGTTGAGTGGACACAGGCTCATATGTCATGAGTGGAGGGTAAGGAGGTTGAGGTGGACACAGTGATATGTTGTGGAGGAGGGACAAAGTGAGGTTGAGTGGACACAGGCTCATATGTCATAGTGAGTGGAGGGTAAGAAAGTGAGGTTGAGGTGGACACAGGCTCATATGTCATGAGTGGAGGGTAAGAAAGTGAGGGTTTGAGTGGACACAGGCTCATATGTCATGAGTGGAGGGTAAGAAAGTGAGGTTGAGTGGGACACAGGTCATGATGTCATGAGTGGAGGGTATGAAAGTGAGGTTGAGTGGACACAGGCTCATATGTCATGAGTGGAGGGTAAGCTCATATGTCAAGTGGAGGTTGAGTGAGGTTGAGTGGACACAGGCTCATATGTCATGAGTGGAGGTTGAGTGGACACAGGAAAGTGGAGGGAGGTGAGGTTGGACACAGGCTCATATGTCATGAGTGGAGGGTAAGAAAGTGAGGTTGAGTGGACACAGGCTCATATGTCATGAGTGGAGGGTAAGAAAGTGAGGTTGAGGGGACACAGGCTCATATGTCATGAGTGGAGGGTAAGAAAGTGAGGTTGAGTGGACACAGGCTCATATGTCATGAGTGGAGGGTAAGAAAGTGAGGTTGAGTGGACACAGGCTCATATGTCATGAGTGGAGGGTAAGAAAGTGAGGTTGAGTGGACACAGGCTCATATGTCATGAGTGGAGGGTAAGAAAGTGAGGTTGAGTGGACACAGGCTCATATGTCATGAGTGGAGGGTAAGAAAGTGAGGTTGAGTGGACACAGGCTCATGGATGTAATGAGTGGAGGGTAAGAAAGTGAGGTTGAGTGGACACAGGCTCATATGTCATGAGTGGAGGGTAAGAAAGTGAGGTTGAGTGGACACAGGCTCATATGTCATGAGTGGAGGGTAAGAAAGTGAGGTTGAGTGGGACACAGGCTCATATGTCATGAGTGGAGGGTAAGAAAGTGAGGTTGAGTGGACACAGGCTCATATGTCATGAGTGGAGGGTAAGAAAGTGAGGTTGAGTGGACACAGGCTCATATGTCATGAGTGGAGGGTAAGAAAGGAGGTTGAGTGGACACAGGCTCATATGTCATGAGTGGAGGGTAAGAAAGTGAGGTTGAGTGGACACAGGCTCATATGTCATGAGTGTGGGGTAAGAAAGTGAGGTTGAGTGGACACAGGCTCATATGTCATGAGTGGAGGGTAAGAAAGTGAGGTTGGTGGACACAGGCTCATATGTCATGAGTGGAGGGGTGAGGTTGAGTGGACACAGGCTCATATGTTGAGTGGACACAGGCTCATATGTCATGAGTGGAGGGTAAGAAAGTGAGGTTGAGTGGACACAGGCTCATATGTCATGAGTGGAGGGTGGAGGGTGGACACAGGAAAGTGGAGGTTGAGTGAGACACAGGCTCATATGTCATGAGTGGGGGGTAAGAAAGTGAGGTTGAGTGGACACAGGCTCATATGTCATGAGTGGAGGGTAAGAAAGTGAGGTTGAGTGGACACAGGCTCATATGTCATGAGTGGAGGGTAAGAAAGTGAGGTTGAGTGGACACAGGCTCATATGTCATGAGTGGAGGGTAAGAAAGTGAGGTTGAGTGGACACAGGCTCATATGTCATGAGTGGAGGGGTAAGAAAGTGAGGTTGAGTGGACACAGGCTCATATGTCATGAGTGGAGGGTAAGAAAGTGAGGTTGAGTGGACACAGGCTCATATGTCATGAGTGGAGGGTAAGAAAGGAGGTTGGTGTGGACACAGGCTCATATGTCATGAGTGGAGGGTAAGAAAGTGAGGTTGAGTGGACACAGGGCTCATATGTCATGAGTGGAGGGGTAAGAAAGTGAGGTTGAGTGGACACAGGCTCATATGTCATGAGTGGAGGGTAAAAAGTGAGGTTGAGTGGACACAGGCTCATATGTCATGAGTGGAGGGTAAGAAAGTGAGGTTGAGTGGACACAGGCTCATATGTCATGAGTGGAGGGTAAGAAAGAGGAGGTTGAGTGGACACAGGCTCATATGTCATGAGTCATGAGGGAGTGGGGGCTCATATGTCATGAGTGGAGGGTAAGAAAGTGAGGTTGAGTGGACACAGGCTCATATGTCATGAGTGGAGGGTAAGAAAGTGAGGTTGAGTGGACACAGGCTCATATGTCATGAGTGGAGGGTAAGAAAGTGAGGTTGAGTGGACACAGGCTCATATGTCATGAGTGGAGGGGTAAGAAAGTGAGGTTGAGTGGACACAGGCTCATGTAAGAAAGTGAGGTTGAGTGGACACAGGCTCATATGTCATGAGTGGAGGGTAAGAAAGTGAGGTTGAGTGGACACAGGCTCATATGTCATGAGTGGGGGTAAGAAAGTGAGGTTGAGTGGACACAGGCTCATATGTCATGAGTGGAGGGTAAGAAAGTGAGGTTGAGTGGACACAGGCTCATATGTCATGAGTGGAGGGTAAGAAAGTGAGGTTGAGTGGACACAGGCTCATATGTCATGAGTGGAGGGTAAGAAAGTGAGGTTGAGTGGACACAGGCTCATATGTCATGAGTGGAGGGTAAGAAAAAGTGGACACAGGCTCATATGTCATGAGTGGAGGGTAACACAGGACACTCATATGTCATGAGTGGAGGGTAAGAAAGTGAGGTTGAGTGGACACAGGCTCATATGTCATGAGTGGGAGGGTAAGAAAGTGAGGTTGAGTGGACACAGGCTCATATGTCATGAGTGGAGGGTAAGAAAGTGAGGTTGAGTGGACACAGGCTCATATGTCATGAGTGGAGGGTAAGAAAGTGAGGTTGAGTGGACACAGGCTCATATGTCATGAGTGGAGGGTAAGAGTGAGGTTGAGTGGACACAGGCTCATATGTCATGAGTGGAGGGTAAGAAAGTGAGGTTGAGTGGACACAGGCTCATATGTCATGAGTGGAGGGTAAGAAAGTGAGGTTGAGTGGACACAGGCTCATATGTCATGAGTGGAGGGTAAGAAAGGTGGAGGTGTGGGTTGAGTGGACACAGGCTCATATGTCATGAGTGGAGGGTAAGAAAGTGAGGTTGAGTGGACACAGGCTCATATGTCATGAGTGGAGGGTAAGAAAGTGAGGTTGAGTGGACACAGGCTCATATGTGTCATGAGTGGAGGGTAAGAAAGTGAGGTTGAGTGGACACAGGCTCATATGTCATGAGTGGAGGGTAAGAAAGTGAGGTTGAGGGACACAGGCTCATATGTCATGAGTGGAGGGTAAGAAAGTGAGGTTGAGTGGACACAGGCTCATATGTCATGAGTGGAGGGTAAGAAAGTGAGGTTGAGTGGACACAGGCTCATATGTCATGAGTGGAGGGTAAGAAAGGAGGTTAGTGGACACAGGAAAGTGGAGGTTGAGGTTGAGTGGACACAGGCTCATATGTCATGAGTGGAGGGTAAGAAAGGGAGGTTGAGTGGACACAGGCTCATGTGTCATAGTGGAGGGGAGTGGACACACATGTGTCATGAGTGGAGGGAGACACAGGCTCATATGTCATGGTGGGGGGTAAGAAAGTGAGGTTGAGTGGACACAGGCTCATATGTCATGAGTGGAGGGTAAGAAAGTGAGGTTGAGGGACACAGGCTCATATGTCATGAGTGGAGGGGGTAAGAAAGTGAGGGAGGACACAGGCTCAATGTCATGAGTGGAGGGGTTGAGGTTGAGTGGACACAGGCTCATATGTCATGAGTGGAGGGGGTAAGGAAAGTGAGGTTGAGTGGACACAGGCTCATATGTCATGAGTGGGAGGGTAAGAAAGTGAGGTTGAGTGGACACAGGATGTCATGGGTGGAGGAAAGAAAGTGAGGTTGAGTGGACACAGGCTCATATGTCATGAGTGGAGGGTAAGAAAGTGAGGTTGAGTGGACACAGGCTCATATGTCATGAGTGGAGGGGTAAGAAAGTGAGGTTGAGTGGACACAGGCTCATATGTCATGAGTGGAGGGTAAGAAAGTGAGGTTGAGTGGACACAGGCTCATATGTCATGAGTGGAGGTAAGAAAGTGAGGTTGAGGACACAGGCTCATATGTCATGAGTGGAGTGAGGTTGAGTGGACACAGGCTCATATGTCATGAGTGGAGGGTAAGAAAGTGAGGTTGAGTGGACACAGGCTCATATGTCATGAGTGGAGGGTAAGAAAGTGAGGTTGAGTGGACACAGGCTCATATGTCATGAGTGGAGGGTAAGAAAGTGAGGTTGAGTGGACACAGGCTCATATGTCATGAGTGGAGGGTAAGAAAGTGAGGTTGAGTGGACACAGGCTCATATGTCATGAGTGGAGGGGAGGTGAGGTGAGTGGACACAAGAATGAGTGGAGGGTAAGAAAGTGAGGTTGAGTGGACACAGGCTCATATGTCATGAGTGGAGGGTAAGAAAGTGAGGTTGAGTGGACACAGGCTCATATGTCATGAGTGGAGGGTAAGAAAGTGAGGTTGAGTGGACAAGAGTGGTAAGAGTGAGGTTGAGTGGACACAGGCTCAAAGTGGAGGTAAGAAAGTGAGGTTGAGTGGACACAGGCTCATATGTCATGAGTGGAGGGTAAGAAAGTGTGTCATGAGTGGAGGGTAAGAAAGTGAGGTTGAGTGGACACAGGCTCATATGTCATGAGTGGAGGGTAAGAAAGTGAGGTTGAGTGGACACAGGCTCATATGTCATGAGTGGAGGGTAAGAAAGTGAGGTTGTGGACACAGGCTCATATGTCATGAGTGTGACAGTGGACACAGGCTCATATGTCATGATGGGTAAGAAAGTGAGGTTGAGTGGACACAGGCTCATATGTCATGAGTGGGGGGGTAAGAAAGTGAGGTTGAGTGGACACAGGCTCATATGTCATGAGTGGAGGGTAAGAAAGTGAGGTTGAGTGGACACAGGCTCATATGTCATGAGTGGAGGGTAAGAAAGTGAGGTTGAGTGGACACAGGCTCATATGTCATGAGTGGAGGGTAAGAAAGTGAGGTTGAGTGGACACAGGCTCATATGTCATGAGTGGAGGGTAAGAAAGTGAGGTTGAGTGGACACAGGCTCATTTGTCATGAGTGGAGGGTAAGAAAGTGAGGTTGAGTGGACACAGGCTCATATGTCATGAGTGGAGGGTAAGAAAGTGAGGTTGAGTGGACACAGGCTCATATGTCATGAGTGGAGGGTAAGAAAGAGAGGTGAGTGGACACAGGCTCATATGTCATGAGTGGAGGGTAAGAAAGTGAGGTTGAGTGGACACAGGCTCTGTCATATAAGAAATGAGGTTGAGTGGACAGGCTCATATGTCAAGTGGAGGAGGTTGAGGTTGAGTGGACACAGGCTCATATGTCATGAGTGGAGGGTAAGAAAAGTGAGGTTGAGTGGACACAGGCTCATATGTCATGAGTGGAGGGTAAGAAAGTGAGGTTGAGTGGACACAGGCTCATATGTCATGAGTGGAGGGTAAGAAAGTGAGGTTGAGTGGACACAGGCTCATATGTCATGAGTGGAGGGTAAGAAAGTGAGGTTGAGTGGACACAGGCTCATATGTCATGAGTGGAGGGTAAGAAAGTGAGGTTGAGTGGACACAGGCTCATATGTCATGAGTGGAGGGTAAGAAAGTGAGGTTGAGTGGACACAGGCTCATATGTCATGAGTGGAGGGTAAGAAAGTGAGGTTGAGTGGACACAGGCTCATATGTCATGAGTGGAGGGTAAGAAAGTGAGGTTGTGGACACAGGCTCATATGTCATGAGTGGAGGGTAAGAAAGTGAGGTTGAGTGGACACAGGCTCATATGTCATGAGTGGAGGGTAAGAAAGTGAGGTTGAGTGGACACAGGCTCATATGTCATGAGTGGAGGGTAAGAAAGTGAGGTTGAGTGGACACAGGCTCATATGTCATGAGTGGAGGGTAAGAAAGTGAGGTTGAGTGGACACAGGCTCATATGTCATGAGTGGAGGGTAAGAAAGTGAGGTTGAGTGGACACAGGCTCATATGTCATGAGTGGAGGGTGTCATGAGTGGAGGAGAAAGTGAGGTTGAGTGGACACAGGCTCATATGTCATGAGTGGAGGGGTAAGAAAGTGAGGTTGAGTGGACACAGGCTCATATGTCATGAGTGGAGGGTAAGAAAGTGAGGTTGAGTGGACACAGGCTCATATGTCATGAGTGGAGGGTAAGAAAGTGAGGTTGAGTGGACACAGGCTCATATGTCATGAGTGGAGGGTAAGAAAGTGAGGTTGAGTGGACACAGGCTCATATGTCATGAGTGGAGGGTAAAGGAGGTGGTTTGTGGACACAGGCTCATATGTCATGAGTGGAGGGTAAGAAAGTGAGGTTGAGTGGACACAGGCTCATATGTCATGAGTGGAGGGTAAGAAAGTGAGGTTGAGTGGACACAGGCTCATATGTCATGAGTGGAGGGTAAGAAAGTGAGGTTGAGTGGACACAGGCTCATATGTCATGAGTGGAGGGTAAGAAAGTGAGGTTGAGTGGACACAGGCTCATATGTCATGAGTGGAGGGTAAGAAAGTGAGGTTGAGTGGACACAGGCTCATATGTCATGAGTGGAGGGTAAGAAAGTGAGGTTGAGTGGACACAGGCTCATATGTCATGAGTGGAGGGTAAGAAAGTGAGGTTGAGTGGACACAGGCTCATATGTCATGAGTGGAGGGTAAGAAAGTGAGGTTGAGTGGACACAGGCTCATGTCATGTCATGGACACAGGCTCATATGTCATGAGTGGAGGGTAAGAAAGTGAGGTTGAGTGGACACAGGCTCATATGTCATGAGTGGAGGGTAAGAAAGTGAGGTTGAGTGGACACAGGCTCATATGTCATGAGTGGAGGGTAAAGGAGGGGTGGACACAGGCTCATATGTCATGAGTGGAGGGTAAGAAAGTGAGGGAGTGGACACAGGCTCATATGTCATGAGTGGAGGGTAAGAAAGTGAGGTTGAGTGGACACAGGCTCATATGTCATGAGTGGAGGGTAAGAAAGTGAGGTTGGTGGACACAGGCTCATATGTCATGAGTGGAGGGGTAAGAAAGTGAGGTTGAGTGGACACAGGCTCATATGTCATGAGTGGAGGGTAAGAAAAGTGAGGTTGAGTGGACACAGGCTCATATGTCATGAGTGGAGGGTAAGAAAGTGGGTTGAGTGGACACAGGCTCATGAGTGGAGGGTAAGAAAGGAGGTTTAGTGGACACAGGCTCATATGTCATGAGTGGAGGTAAGAAAGTGAGGTTGGACACAGGCTCATATGTCATGAGTGGAGGGTAAGAAAGTGAGGTTGAGTGGACACAGGCTCATATGTCATGGAGGGTAAGAAAGTGAGGTTGAGTGGACACAGGCTCATATGTCATGAGTGGAGGGTAAGAAAGTGAGGTTGAGTGGACACAGGCTCATATGTCATGAGTGGAGGGGTAAGAAAGTGAGGTTGAGTGGACACAGGCTCATATGTCATGAGTGGAGGGTAAGAAAGTGAGGTTGAGTGGACACAGGCTCATATGTCATGAGTGGAGGGGGTAGAAAGTGAGGTTAGTGGACACAGGCTCATATGTCATGAGTGGAGGGTAAGAAGGTTGGGAGTCAATGAGTGGACACAGGCTCATATGTCATGAGTGGAGGGGTAAGAAAGTGAGGTTGAGGTGGACACAGGCTCATATGTCATGAGTGGAGGGTAAGAAAGTGAGGTTGAGTGGACACAGGCTCATATGTCATGAGTGGAGGGTAAGAAAGTGAGGTTGAGTGGACACAGGCTCATATGTCATGAGTGGAGGGTAAGAAAGTGAGGTTGAGTGGACACAGGCTCATATGTCATGAGTGGAGGGTAAGAAAAGTGAGGTTGAGTGGACACAGGCTCATATGTCATGAGTGGAGGGGTAAGAAAGTGAGTGAGGAGGGACACAGGACACAGGCTCAGAAAGTGATGAGGGACACAGGGTATGTCATGAGTGGAAGAAAGTGAGGTTGAGTGGACACAGGCTCATATGAGTGGAGGGGGGACACAGGCTCATATGTCATGAGTGGAGGGTGGAAAGTGAGGTTGAGGGACACACAGGCTCATATGTCATGAGTGGATGAGGTGGAGGGACACAGAAAGTGAGGTCAGGGTGGACACAGGCTCATGGACACAGGCTCATATGTCATGAGTGGAGGGTAAGAAAGTGAGGTTGAGTGGACACAGGCTCATGTGATGTGAGTGGAGGGGTAAGTGGAAAGTGAGGTTGAGTGGACACAGGCTCATGTCATGAGATGAGGTTGAGTGGAGGAAAGTGAGGTGAGTGGACACAGGCCTATGTCATGAGTGGAGGGTAAGAAAGTGAGGTTGAGTGGACACAGGCTCATATGTCATGAGTGGTAAGTGGAGGGGTGGACAGAAAGTGAGGAAAGTGAGGTGGAGGTAAGAAAGTGAGGGACACAGGCTCATATGTCATGAGTGGAGGGTAAGAAAGTGAGGTTGAGTGGACACAGGCTCATATGTCATGAGTGGAGGGTAAGAAAGTGAGGTTGAGAGGGACACAGGCTCATATGTCATGAGTGGAGGGTAAGAAAGTGAGGTTGAGTGGACACAGGCTCATATGTCATGAGTGGAGGGTAAGAAAGTGAGGTTGAGTGGACACAGGCTCATATGTCATGAGTGGAGGGTAAGAAAGTGAGGTTGAGTGGACACAGGCTCATATGTCATGAGTGGAGGGTAAGAAAGTGAGGTTGAGTGGACACAGGCTCATATGTCATGAGTGGAGGGTAAGAAAGTGAGGTTGAGTGGACACAGGCTCATATGTCATGAGTGGAGGGTAAGAAAGTGAGGTTGAGTGGACACAGGCTCATATGTCATGAGTGGAGGGTAAGAAAGTGAGGTTGAGTGGACACAGGCTCATATGTCATGAGTGGAGGGTAAGAAAGTGAGGTTGAGTGGGCACAGGCTCATATGTCATGAGTGGAGGGTAAGAAAGTGGAGGAGTGGACACAGGCTCATATGTCATGAGTGGAAGAAAGTGAGGTTGAGTGGACACAGGCTCATGTCATGAGTGGACACTCAACTCACTTTCTACTCCGCCACTCATGACATATGAGCCCTGTGTCCACTAACCTCTTACTTACCTCCACTCATGACATATGAGGCTAGTGTCCACTAACCCACTTTCACACCTCCACTCATGACATATGAGCCTGTCACTCACCCCACTTCTTACCCTCCACTCATGACATATGAGCCTGTGTCCACCAACCTCACTTTCTTACCCTCCACTCATGACATATGAGCCTGTGTCCACTCAACCCCTTTCTTACCCTCCACTCATGACATATGAGGCCTGTGTCCTCAACCTCACTTTCTTACCTCTCCTCATGACATATGAGCCTGTGTCCACTCAGCCTCACTCTTACCCCTCCACTCATGACATATGAGCCCTCCACTCAACCTCCTTTGACCCTCCCTCGCATGACATGAGCCCTGTGTCCACTCCACTTTCTACCCTCCACTCATGACATATGAGCCTGTGTCCCTCAACCTCACTTTCTTACCCTCCCACTCATGACATATCCAAGGCCTGTGTCCACTCCAACCTCACTTTCTTACCCTCCACTCATGACATATGAGCCTGTGTCCTCCAACCTCACTTTCTTACCCTCCCTCATGACATATGAGCCTGTGTCCACTCAACCTCACTTTTCTTACCCCTCCACTCTCATGACATATGAGCCTGTGTCCACCAACCTCACTTTCTTACCTCCCCTCATGACATGAGCCTGAGGCCTCCCTTTCTCCACCTCCACTCATGACATATGGGCCTGTGTCCCTCAACCTCTCTCCTTACCTCCACTCATGACATGAGCCTGTGTCCACTCCAACCTCACTTTCTTACCCTCCACTCATGACATATGAGCCTGTGTCCTCAACCTCACTTTCTTACCCTCCCTCTCATGACATATGAGCCTGTGTCCCTCCAGCCCACTTTCTTACCCTCCATTCATGACATATGAGCCTGTGTCCCTAACTCACTTTCTTACCCTCCACTGTGACACATGAGCCTGTGCCCCTCCCCTCCCTCCACACATGACATATGAGCCTGTCCCACTCAACCTCACTTTCTTACCCTCCACTCATGACATATGAGCCTGTGTCCACTCACTCTCTTACCCTCCACTCATGACATATGAGCCTGTGTCCACTCAACCTCACTTTCTTACCCTCCACTCATGACATATGAGCCTGTGTCCACTCAACCTCACCTCACTCATGACATAAGAGCCTGTGTCCTCAACCTACTTTCTTACCCTCACTCATGACATATGAGCCTGTGTCCACTCAACCTCCTTTCTTACCCTCCCTCATGACATATGAGCTCAGGTCCCTCAACCTCACTTTCTTACCCCTCCACTCGCGACATATGAGCCTGTGCCCCTCAACCTCACTTTTTTTACCCTCCACTCATGACATATGAGCCTGTGTCCACTCAACCTCACTTTCTTACCCTCCACTCATGACATGAGCCTGTGTCCAACCTCCCACTTTCTCTACACTCCACTTTCTCTCCACTCTGACATATGAGCCTGTGTCCACCAACCTCACTTTCTTACCCCCTCCACTCATGACATATGAGCCTGTGTCCACCAACCTCACTTTCTCTACCCCTCCCTCATGACATAAGGAGCCTGTGTCCACTCAGCCTCACTTTCTTACCTCCACTCATGACATATGAGCCTGTGTAGCAACCTCAACCTCTTACCCTCCACATGAGCCTGTGCCAATGTCACTCAACCTCACTTTCTTCCCTCCACTCATGACATATGAGCCTGTGTCCACTCAACCTCTCTTTTTACCCTCCACTCATGACATATGAGCCTGTGTCCACTCAACCTCACTTTCTTACCCTCCACTCATGACATATGAGCCTGTGTCCACTCAACCTCACTTTCTTACCCTCCACTCATGACATATGAGCCTGTGTCCTCAACCTCTCTTTCTTACCCTCCACTCATGACATATGAGCCTGTGTCCCTCAACCTCACTCTCTTACCCTCCACTCATGACATGGAGCCTGTGTCCCCAGCCTCCTTTCTTACCCCTCCACTCATGACATATAGGCCTGTGTCCACTCAACCTCACTTTCTTACCCTCCCTCATGACATATGAGCCTGTGTCCACTCAACCTCACTTTCCCTCCACTGACAACTTGAGACATATGAGCCTTTCTTGTCCCTCCCAACCTCACTTTCTTTCTTACCCTCCACTCATGACATATGAGCCAACCTCAACCTCACTTTCTTACCCTCCACTCATGACATATGAGCCTGTGTCCCTCAACCTCACTTTCTCCTCCACCTCATGACATATAGGAGCCTGTGTCCACTCAACCTCACTTTCTTACCCTCCACTCATGAAATATGAGCCTGTGTCCACTCAACCTCACTTTCTTACCCTCCACTCATGACATATGAGCCTGTGTCCACTCAACCTCACTTTCTTACCCTCCACTCATGACATATGAGCCTGTGTCCACTCAACCTCACTTTCTCACCCCTCCCACTCATGACATATGAGCCTGTGTCAGCCCCCCTTTCTTACCCTCCACTCATGACATATGGGCCTGTGTCCCTAAACCTCTTTCACCCTCCACTCATGACATATGAGCCTGTGCCCTCAACCTCACTTTCTACCCTCCACTCATGACATATGAGCCTGTGTCCCTCCAACCTCACTTTTCTTACCCTCCCTCCACTCATGACATATGAGCCTGTGTCCACTCAACCTCACTTTCTTACCCTCCACTCATGACATATGAGCCTGTGTCCCTCAACCTCCACTTTCTCACCCTCCACTCATGACATATGAGCCTGTGTCCTCAACCTCACTTTCTTACCCTCCACTCATGACATATGAGCCTGTGTCCACCAACCTCACTTTCTACCCTCCACTCATGACATATGAGCCTGTGTCCACTCCAACCTCACTTTCACCTCACCCTCCACTCATGACATATATGAGCCTGTGTCCACCTCCTCACTTTCTCACCCTCCACTCATGACATAGAGCCTGTGTCCACCTCAACCTCCCTTTCTTACCCTCCACTCATGACATATGAGCCTGTGTCCACTCAACCTCACTTTCTTACCCTCCTCCACTCATGACATATGAGCCTGTGTCCACTCAACCTCACTTTCTCCCCCTCCACTCATGACATATGAGCCTGTGTCCACTCAACCCTCACTTTCTTACCCTCCACTCACCCTCCACTCATGAGCCTGTGTGTCCTCAACCTCACTTTCTTACCCTCCACTCATGACATATGAGCCTGTGTCCACTCAACCTCACTTTCTTACCCTCCACTCATGACATATGAGCCTGTGTCCACTCAACCTCACTTTCTACCCTCCACTCATGACATGAGCCTGTGTCCACTCAACCTCACTTTCTTACTTCCTCCACTCATGACATATGAGCCTGTGTCCACTCAACCTCACTTTCTACCCTCCACCTCATGACATATGAGCCTGTGTCCCCTTTCAACCTCACTTTCTTACCTCCACTCATGACAAATGAGCCTGTGTCCACTCAACCCTCACTTTCTTACCCTCCACTCATGACATATGAGCCTGTGTCCTCAACCTCACTTTTTTACCCTCCACTCATGACATATGAGCCTGTGTCCACTCAACCTCACTTTCTTACCCTCCACTCATGACATATGAGCCTGTGTCCAACCTCAACCCTCACATATGGAGGCTGGTCCCTCAACCCTCACTTTCTTACCCTCCACTCATGACATATGAGCCTGTGTCCACTCAACCTCACTTTCTACCCCTCCCTCATGACATATGAGCCTGTGTCCACTCAACCTCACTTTCTTACCCTCCACTCATGACATGAGCCTGTGTCCACTCAACCTCACTTTCTTACCCTCTCCACTGACATATGAGCCCTGAGCCTCAACCCACTCAACCTCACTTTCTGAGCCTACCCTCCACCCCTCCTCATGACATATGAGCCTGTGTCCACTCAACCTCACTTTCTTACCCTCCACTCATGACATATGAGCCTGTGTCCTCTCAACCTCACTTTCTTCCCCTCCACTCATGACATATGAGCCTGTGTCCACTCAACCTCACTTTCTTACCCTCCACTCATGACATATGAGCCTGTGTCCACTCAACCTCACTTTCTTACCCTCCACTCATTACATGAGCCTGTGTCCACTCAACCTCACTTTCTTACCCTCCACTCATGACATATGAGCCTGTGTCCACTCAGCCTCCTCCTTTCTTACCATCCCTCATGATATGAGCCTGTGTCCACTCACCTCACTTTCTTACCCTCCACTCATGACATATGAGCCTGTGTCCCTCAATGAGCCTGTGTCCTCCACTCATGACCTATGAGCCTGTGTCACTAAACCCACTCTCTTACCCTCCACTCATGACATATGAGCCTGTGTCCACTCAACCTCACTTTCTTACCCTCCACTCATGACATATGAGCCTGTGTCCACTCAACCTCACTTTCTTACCCTCCACTCATGACATGAGCCTGTGTCAACTCAACCTCACTCCCTTTTTACTCCTCCACTCATGACATGAGCCTGTGTCCCTCAACCTCAGGCCTTTCTTACCCTCCACTCATGACATATGAGCCTGTGTCCACTCAACCTCACTTTACCCTCCACTCATGACATATGAGCCTGTGTCCACTCAACCTCACTTTCTTACCCTCCACTCATGACATATGAGCCTGTGTCCACCCCTCACTTTCTTACCCTCCACTCATGATATATGAGCCTGTGTCCACTCAACCTCACTTTCTTACCCTCCACTCATGACATATGAGCCTGTGTCCACTCAACCTCACTTTCTTACCCCTCCACTCATGACATGAGCCTGCTCCACTCAACTCACTTTCTTACCCTCCACTCATGAATATGAGCCTGTGTCCACTCAACCTCACTTTCTTACCCTCCACTCATGACATATGAGCCTGTGTCCACTCAACCTCACTTTCTTACCCTCCACTCATGACATATGAGCCTGTGCCCACTCCAACCTCACTTTCTCACCCCTCCCTCATGACATATGAGCCTGTGTCCCCCTCAACCTCACTTTCTTACCCTCCACTCATGACATATGAGCCTGTGTCCACAACCTCACTTTCTTACCCTCCTCTCATGACATATGAGCCTGTGTCCACTCAACCTCACTTTCTTACCCTCCCTCATGAGCCTGACACTCAACCTCACTTTCTTGTCCCTCATGACATGAGCCTGTGTCCCTCAACCTCACTTTACCCCCTCCTCATGACATATGAGCCTGTGTCCACTCAACCTCACTTTCTTACCCTCCACTCATGACATATGAGCCTGTGTCCACCAACCTCACTTTCTTACCCTCCCTCATGACATATGAGCCTGTGTCCACTCAACCTCACTCTTACCCCTCCACTCATGACATATGAGCCTGTCCCACCAACCTCACTTTCTTACCCTCCACTCTGACATATGAGCCTGTGTCCACTCAACCTCACTTTCTTACCCTCCACTCATGACACATATGAGCCTGTGTCCACTCAACCCACTTTCACCCTACCTCCACTCATGACATGAGCCTGTGTCCACTCAACCTCACTTTCTTACCCTCCACTCATGACATATGAGCCTGTGTCCACTCAACCTCACTTTCTTACCCTCCACTCATGACATATGAGCCTGTGTCCACTCAACCTCACTTTCTCACCCTCCACTCATGACATATGAGCCTGTGTCCTCTCAACCTCACTTTCTTACCCTCCACTCATGACATACTCAACCTCACCTCTCTCTTACACTCCACTCATGACATATGAGCCTGTGTCCACTCAACCTCACTTTCTTACCCTCCACTCATGACACATGAGCCTGTGTCCACTCAACCTCACTTTCTTACCCTCCACTCATGACATATGAGCCTGTGTCCTCAACCCTCACTTTCTTACCCCTCCTCCATGACATATGAGCCTGTGTCCCTCAACCTCATTTTCTTACCCCTCCACTCATGACATATGAGCCCTGTGTCCCCTCCACTTACCCTCCACTCATGACATATGAGCCTGTGTCCTCTCAACCTCACTTTCTTACCCTCCACTCATGACATATGAGCCTGTGTCCACTCACACTCTCTTACCCTCCACTCATGACATATGAGCCTGTGTCCACTCAACCTCACTTTCTTGCCCTCCACTCATGACATATGAGCCTGTGTCCACTCAACCTCACTTTCTTACCCTCCACTCATGACATATGAGCCTGTGTCCACTCAACCTCACTTTTACCCTCCACTCATGACATATGAGCCTGTCCATGACCTCTCATATGAGCCTGACATATGTCCACTCAACCTCACTTTCTTACCCCTCCACTCATGACATATGAGCCTGTGTCCACTCAACCTCACTTTCTTACCCTCCACTCATGACATATGAGCCTGTGTCCACTCAACCTCACTTTCTTACCCTCCACTCATGACATATGAGCCTGTGTCCGCTCAACCTCACTTTCTTACCCTCCACTCATGACATAAGAGCCTGTGTCCACTCAACCTCACTTTCTTACCCTCCACTCATGACATATGAGCCTGTGTCCTTCAACCTCCTTTCTTACCCCTGGGCCATGACATATGAGCCTGTGTCCCTCAACCTCACTTTCTCACCCTCCACTCATGACATATGAGCCTGTGTCCACTCAACCTCACTTTCTTACCCTCCACTCATGACATATGAGCCTGTGTCCACTCAACCTCTCTTTCTTACCTCCCTCATGACATATGAGCCTGTGTCCCTCAACCTCACTTTTCTTACCCTCCACTCATGACATATGAGCCTGTGTCCACTAACCTCACTTTCTTACCCCTCCACTCATGACATATGAGCCTGTGTCCACTAACCTCACTTCTTACCCTCCACTCATGACATATGAGCCTGTGTCCCACTCAACCTCACTTTCTTACCCCTCCACTCATGACATATGAGCCTGTGTCCACTAAACCTCACTTTCTTACCCTCCACTCATGACATATGAGCCTGTGTCCACTCAACCTCACTTTCTTACCCTCCACTCATGACATATGAGCCTGTGTCCCTCAACCTCACTTTCTTACCCTCCACTCATGACATATGAGCCTGTGTCCCCTCAACCTCACTTTCTTACCCTCCACTCATGACATATGAGCCTGTGTCCACTCAACCTCACTTTCTTACCCTCCACTCATGACATATGAGCCTGTGTCCCCTCAACCTCACTTTCTTACCCTCCACTCATGACATATGAGCCTGTGTCCACTCAACCTCACTTTCTCACCCTCCACTCATGACATATGAGCCTGTGTCCCCCAACCTCACTTTCTTACCCTCCACTCATGACATGAGCCTGTGTCCACTCAACCTCACTTTCTTACCCCTCCACTCATGACATATGAGCCTGTGTCCACTCAACCTCCACTTTCTTACCCTCCACTCATGACATATGAGCCTGTGTCCACTCAACCTCACTTTCTTACCCTCCACTCATGACATATGAGCCTGTGCCCACTCAACCTCACTTTCTTACCCTCCACTCATGACATATGAGCCTGTGTCCACTCAACCTCACTTTCTTACCCTCCACTCATGACATATGAGCCTGTGTCCAACCCAACCTCACTTGACATATGGGCCCTCCACTCATGACATATGAGCCTGTGTCCACTCAACCTCACTTTCTTACCCTCCACTCATGACATGATATGAGCCTGTGTCCACTCAACCTCACTTTCTTACCCCTCCACTCATGACATATGAGCCTGTGTCCACTCAACCTCACTTTCTTACCCTCCACTCATGACATATGAGCCTGTGTCCACTCAACCTCACTTCTTACCCCCCCCTCATGACATATGAGCCTGTGTCCACTCAACCTCACTTTCTTACCCTCCACTCATGACATATGAGCCTGTGTCCACTCAACCTCACTTCTTACCCTCCACTCATGACATATGAGCCTGTGTCCCCTCAACCTCACTTTCTTACCCCTCCACTCATGACATATGAGCCTGTCCCTCAACCCACTCAACCTCACTTTGAGCCTGTACCCTCCACTCATGACATATGAGCCTGTGTCCACTCAACCTCACTTTCATGACACATATGAGCCTGTGTCCCTCAACCTCACTTTCTTACCCTCCCTCATTACATGAGCCTGTGTCCACTCAACCTCACTTTCTTACCCTCCACTCATGACACATGAGCCTGTGTCCACAACCTCCTTTCTTACCCTCCCTCATGACATATGAGCCTGTGTCCCACTCAACCTCACTTTCTTACCCTCCACTCATGACATATGAGCCTGTGTCCACCAACCTCACTTTCTTACCCTCCACTCAATGACATATGAGCCTGTGTCCCTCAACCTCTTTCTTACCTCCACTCATGACATATGAGCCTGTGTCCACTCAACCTCACTTTCTTACCCTCCACTCATGACATATGAGCCTTTGTCCACTCACACTCTCTTTCCCTCCACTCATGACATATGAGCCTGTGTCCACTCAACCTCACTTTCTTACCCTCCACTCATGACATATGAGCCTGTGTCCACTCAACCTCACTTTCTTACCCTCCACTCATGACATATGAGCCTGTGTCCCTCAACCCCCTCTTACCCTCCACTCATGCACATATGAGCCTGTGTCCCCTCCACTTTCTTGACATATGAGCCTGTGTCCACTCAACCTCACTTTTTACCCTCCACTCATGACATATGAGCCTGTGTCCACTCAACCCACTTTCAACCCCTCCTCATTTTGAGCCTGTGTTCAACCTCACTTTCCCCTCCACTCATGACATATGAGCCTGTGTCCACTCAACCTCACTTTCTTACCCTCCACTCATGACATATGAGCCTGTGTCCACTCAACCCCACACTTTCTTACCCTCCACTCATGACATATGAGCCTGTGTCCACTCAACCTCTCTTTCTCACCCTCCACTCATGACATATGAGCCTGTGTCCACTCAACCTCCATTTTTACCCTTCCACTCAGCCTCTTACTCCTCCACATGACATATGAGCCTGTGTCCACCAACCTCACTTTCTTACCCTCCACTCATGACATATGAGCCTGTGTCCTCTCAACCTCACTTTCTTACCCTCCACTCATGACATATGAGCCTGTGTCCACTCACCTCTCTTACCCTCCACTCATGACATATGAGCCTGTGTCCACTCAACCTCACTTTCTTACCCTCCACTCATGACATATGAGCCTGTGTCCACTCAACCTCACTTTCTTACCCTCCACTCATGACATATGAGCCTGTGTCCACTCAACCTCACTCTTACCCCTCCACTCATGACATATGAGCCTGTGTCCCTCTCAACCTCCTTTCTTACCCTCCACTCATGACATATGAGCCTGTGTCCCTCAACCTCACTTTCTTACCCTCCCTCCATGACATATGAGCCTGTGTCCACCTCAACCTACCCTCCCTCATGACATATGAGCCTGTGCTGTGTCCCCTCAACCTCCTTCCACTCATGATGACATATGAGCCTGTGTCCACTCAACCTCACTTTCTTACCCTCCACTCATGACATATGAGCCTGTGTCCACTCAACCTCACTTTCTTACCCTCCACTCATGACATATGAGCCTGTGTCCACTCAACCTCACTTTCTTACCCTCCACTCATGACATATGAGCCTGTGTCCACTCAACCTCACTTTCTTACCCTCCACTCATGACATATGAGCCTGTGTCCACTCAACCTCACTTTCTTACCCTCCACTCATGACATATGAGGCTGTGTCCACTCAACCTCACTTTCTTACCCTCCACTCATGACATATGAGCCTGTGTCCACTCAACCTCACTTTCTTACCCTCCACTCATGACATATGAGCCTGTGTCCTCTCAACCTCACTTTCTTACCCCCACTCATGACATATGAGCCTGTGTCCACTCAACCTCACTTTCTTACCCTCCCCTCATGACATATGAGCCTGTGTCCACTCAACCTCACTTTCTTACCCTCCACTCATGACATATGAGCCTGTGTCCACTCAACCTCTTTCTTACCCTCCACTCATGACATATGAGCCTGTGTCCACTCAACCTCCTTTCTTACCCTCCTCATGACATATGAGCCTGTGTCCCTCAACCTCACTTTCTTACCCTCCACTCATGACATATGAGCCTGTGTCCACTCAACCTCACTTTCTTACCCTCCACTCATGACATATGAGCCTGTGTCCACTCAACCTCACTTTCTTACCCTCCACTCATGACATATGAGCCTGTGTCCACTCAACCTCACTTTCTAACCCTCCACTCATGACATATGAGCCTGTGTCCACTCAACCTCACTTTCTTACCCTCCACTCATGACATATGAGCCTGTGTCCACTCAACCTCACTTTCTTCCCCTCCACTCATGACATATGAGCCTGTGTCCACTCAACCTCTCTTTCTTACCCTCCACTCATGACATATGAGCCTGTGTCCACTCAACCTCACTTTCTTACCCTCCACTCATGACATATGAGCCTGTGTCCACTCAACCTCACTTTCTTACCCTCCACTCATGACATATGAGCCTGTGTCCACTCAACCTCACTTTCTTACCCCCTCCACTCATGACATATGAGCCTGTGTCCACTCAACCTCACTTTCTTACCCCTCCACTCATGACATATGAGCCTGTGTCCACTCAACCTCACTTTCTTACCCTCCACTCATGACATATGAGCCTGTGTCCACTCAACCTCACTTGACTTAGCCCCTCCACTCATGACATATGAGCCTGTGTCCCTCAACCTCACTTTCTTACCCTCCACTCATGACACATGAGCCTGTGTCCACTCAACCTCAACCTCCCTTTCTTAGCCCCCCTCCACTCATGACATATGAGCCTGTGTCCCTCAACCTCACTTTCTTACCCTCCACTCATGACATATGAGCCTGTGCCCCTCAACCTCACTTTCTTACCCCTCCACTCATGACATATGAGCCTGTGTCCACTCAACCTCACTTTCACCTCCTCTCATGACATATGAGCCTGTGTGTCCAACCTCACTTTCTTACCCTCCACTCATGACATATGAGCCTGTGTCCACTCAACCTCACTTTCTACCCTCCACTCATGACACATGAGCCTGTGTCCCTCAACCTCCTTTCTTACCCCCCTCCACTCATGACCTGTGAGCCTGTGTCCACCTCAACCTCAGGCCTCTCTCAACCTCCCTCCACTCATGACATATGAGCCTGTGTCCACCCACCTCTTACCCCTCCACTCATGACATATGAGCCTGTGTCCACTCAACCTCACTTTCTTACCCTCCACTCATGACATATGAGCCTGTGTCCACTCAACCTCACTTTCTTACCCTCCACTCATGACATATCAGCCTGTGTCCTCAACCTCACTTTCTTACCCTCCACTCATGACATATGAGCCTGTGTCCACTAAACCTCACTTTCTTACCCTCCACTCATGACATATGAGCCTGTGTCCACTCAACCTCACTTTCTTACCCTCCCCTCATGACATATGAGCCTGTGTCCACTCAACCTCACTCTCTTACCCTCCACTCATGACATATGAGCCTATGAGCCTTTCTTACCCTCCCTGTCAAGAGCCTGTGTCCCTCACACTTCTTACCCTCCACTCATGACATATGAGCCTGTGTCCACTCAACCTCCCTTTCTTACCCTCCTCATGACATATGAGCCTGTGTCCACTAAACCTCACTTTCTTACCCTCCACTCATGACATATGAGCCTGTGTCCACTCAACCTCACTTTCTTACCCTCCACTCATGACATATGAGCCTGTGTCCCCTAAACCTCACTTTCTTCCCCTCCACTCTCATGACATATGAGCCTGTGTCCTCTCAACCTCACTTTCTTACCCTCCACTCATGACATATGAGCCTGTGTCCACTCAACCTCACTTTCTTACCCCTCCACTCATGACATATGAGCCTGTGTCCACTCAACCTCACTTTCTTACCCTCCACTCATGACATATGAGCCTGTGTCCCTCAACCTCACTTTCTTACCCCCACTCATGACATATGAGCCTGTGCCCACTCAACCTCACTTTCTTACCCTCCACTCATGACATATGAGCCTGTGTCCACTCAACCTCACTTTCTTACCCTCCACTCATGACATATGAGCCTGTGTCCACTCAACCTCACTTTCTTACCCTCCACTCATGACACATGAGGCTGTGTCCACTCAACCTCACTTTCTTACCCTCCACTCATGACACATGAGGCTGTGTCCACTCAACCTCACTTTCTTACCCTCCACTCATGACATATGAGCCTGTGTCCACTCAACCTCACTTTCTTACCCTCCACTCATGACATATGAGCCTGTGTCCACTCAACCTCACTTTCTTACCCTCCACTCATGACATATGAGCCTGTGTCCACTCAACCTCACTTTCTTACCCTCCACTCATGACATATGAGCCTGTGTCCACTCACACTCTCTTACCCTCCACTCATGACATATGAGCCTGTGTCCACTCAACCTCACTTTCTTACCCTCCACTCATGACATATGAGCCTGTGTCCACTCAACCTCACTTTCTTACCCTCCACTCATGACATATGAGCCTGTGCCCACTCAACCTCACTTTCTTACCCTCCACTAATGACATATGAGCCTGTGTCCCTCAACCTCCCTTTCTTACCCTCCACTCATGACATATGAGCCTGTGTCCACTCAACCTCACTTTCCTACCCTCCACTCATGACATATGAGCCTGTGTCCACTCAACCTTACTTTCTTACCCTCCACTCATGACATATGAGCCTGTGTCGACTCAACCTCACTTTCTTACCCTCCACTCATGACATATGAGCCTGTGTCCACTCAACCTCACTTTCTTACCCTCCACTCATGACATATGAGCCTGTGTCCACTCAACCTCACTTTCTTACCCTCCACTCATGACATATGAGCCTGTGTCCACTCAACCTCACTTTCTTACCCTCCACTCATGACATATGAGCCTGTGTCCCTCAACCTCACTTTCTTACCCTCCACTCATGACATATGAGCCTGTGTCCCCAACCACACTCTCTTACCCTCCACTCATGACATATGAGCCTGTGTCCACTCAACCTCTCTCTTACCCTCCACTCATGACATATGAGCCTGTGCCCACTCAACCTCACTTTCTTACCCTCCACTCATGATATATGAGCCTGTGACCACTCAACCTCACTTTCTTACCCTCCACTCATGACAAATGAGCCTGTGTCCACTCAACCTCACTTTCTTACCCTCCACTCATGATATATGAGCCTGTGCCCACTCAACCTCACTTTCTTACCCTCCACTAATGACATATGAGCCTGTGTCCACTCAACCTCACTTTCTTACCCTCCACTCATGACATATGAGCCTGTGTCCACTCAACCTCACTCTTACCCTCCACTCATGACATATGAGCCTGTGCCCACTCAACCTCACTTTCTTACCCTCCACTCATGACATATGAGCCTGTGACCACTCAACCTCACTTTCTTACCCTCCACTCATGACAAATGAGCCTGTGTCCACTCAACCTCACTTTCTTACCCTCCACTCATGACATATGAGCCTGTGCCCCTCAACCTCACTTTCTTACCCCTCCACTCATGACATATGAGCCTGTGTCCCTCAACCTCACTTTCTTACCCTCCAATCATGACATATGAGCCTGTGTCCACTCAACCTCACTTTCCTACCCTCCACTCATGACATAAGAGCCTGTGTCCACTCAACCTCACTTTCTTACCCTCCACTCATGACATATGAGCCTGTGTCCACTCAACCTCACTCTTACCCTCCACTCATGACATATGAGCCTGTGCCCCTCAACCCTCACTTTCTTACCCTCCACTCATGACATATGAGCCTGTGTCCACTCAACCTCACTTTCTTACCCTCCCTCATGACATATGAGGCTGTGTCCCTAACCTCACTTTCTCACCCTCCACTCATGATATATGCGCCTGTGTCCCTCAACCTCACTTTCTTACCCCTCCACTCATGACATATGAGCCTGTAGCCCACTCAACCTCACTTTCTTACCCTCCACTCATGACATATGAGCCTGTGTCCCCTCAACCTCACTTTCTTACCCTCCACTCATGACATATGCGCCTGTGTCCACTCAACCTCACTTTCTTACCCTCCACTCATGACATACGAGCCTGTGCCCACTCAACCTCACTTTCTTACCCTCCACTCATAATATATGCGCCTGTGTCCACTCAACCTCACTTTCTAATTTCCTCCTTTAGCATTGGTTTGTCCTCACTTCATAATTTCCCCACAGTCATATAGCCTTCTCTTCAGTTCAATCACAGCTCTCTTCTGTACATCCTTCTTCCTCACATCTTTCACATTGTTGACATAACTCTCATTCTTACAATCTGCTGTAACATGGCCATACCCTTAACACCAGGAACAACGAAGGGGAGCCCTTACAAATGTGCACGCCCTATGGCTGACATAATCCATAAAAATCCTTTCTGGTAACTCATTTTCAAACTCCAGTAGCATCGTCATACTGTCTTGCTCATTTCCATCCCCATATCCTTTCAAGCGCCAAGCAGCACAAACTCCTTCCACCTCCAAAAAAATCATCTGGTTTTACTGAAAATGAAACCCCTCCAATAACCCCCTTACCTGTTGAGTGGAAAACACCACAGGCAATTCTATTTTGCGGAAGCTTAGAGACCAAAAATTATACTCCCGAAATTAGGGAAAACAGTGCTTGAAATGCAAAGAACAGATGTTCAGCTTTGTAGAACAAAAGTTATTTTGGTTGGAATGGTGTGGTGAAGGTAGTGATGATGCTTTTTCATATTTTTCCAACATCACAATATCCACAAATTGGCCTCAGATTATATCTAGAATGCAAACTTATTTCTTATCCAATGCTTTAGTTTTGTAATACCAGTGTTCATATTGACAAGGTGACAACAGCAGAAAATGGCTTGTTCAAAGCATTAGGTTCAATATGTGAATAGCGCATACCTCTGGGCAAAGGGCGACGTTTCGTCATCACGCAACCATTGTAGCAGACAACAGCTAATTAGGGGGAATAAAACCTCATTTATCTAGTCTTTGACAACAAAAATTCCACATTTTTGTATTTTATAACATGTATTTACTAATTATGTTTGTATAAAACAGCTTTATGCATTATCTTAGAGTTCTCCTTTAAATGATAAAATCATGCAAGGAGTTTTTCCATGATAACGTTATTTATGGGGAAATTGAGAGGTGCGGTGCACAGGATGCTAGAGAGTACTGAAGTAACTACATCACTGCTACTTAGCTTCTGGTGTCGGAAGTAAAATTCCTATAGAAATTTATAATGGCGTTAGGACACGGTTCAGCATTGCTCGAACTCGTATTAATTTTATGAGCCAGCTTGCACTGAGATTAGCCTATGGGATTTATGGATGCAAATGATCACATGAAATTCCTTGTTTATTGCAAAGAATCATATGCTTTTGCACTTGTAGTCCAGTTTGGAGTCCACTTTCCCAAACTACATACCCACTACACAAACGGGCGAGTACCCCGTGAGTTGTTCCCGGCCAATGGGGTACCACAGTTTCAGCAAACTTCGCAACATAACTCGACGGAAGTCAATCAGTGACCTAAATTGCTGTTGGCCATCTCCATGCAACTGTTACCACAAAGCGGGCCACTATTAGCTTGCTACATGCCCAGAAATCAATAGCTATTATTTCACCATATAACTAGGTAGCTAGCATATACGTGCTACAAATATGACTAGCTACGCCAGCAAATTACCTAGCTAGCAAGCACATTTGCCAATTACATCTTGTGCACCTAGCTCAATCAATATAAAACAGTAAATGGTTGGTTTACTGTCAGTTATTTAGCAAGCAAGCTAGCATTAAAATTCACCAAATATAGCTAGCTAGTTCACTAGCCAAGCTAGCAAGCTACTCAAGTCAAAAATGGTGAATAGCCTTTAACTACTTAGCTAGCACTGAGCTGCAAGCATTTCACTAGCTGGCAGTCACACGCACCAAATATGATGTTAGCCAACTATCGAAGTTAACTAGCTCGCTGGCTAAGTTGGCCAGCTAACAGTTTGCCTGCTCAGCTAGCCTTCCTTGGAGAACATAAATTACTAGAAAACAGTGAATAGCGATTATTTCGGTACTTGGCGTCAGATGAGCAAGTAGACATAAATTAGCTTCGTAGCCAAATCAGTTATGTATTGACAAGGCAGATTAGCTTGCTCGCTAGCGACTGAGTTTTTAAGCAAACATTTGTCCAAAGATGCTTGGCTATTAAAGTAAATTGGTGCCAGTTGCAAAACTTTATATCAAGCAAGGTAAGCAATACTAAGCAGAACGTACTGAGGCCAACTAATTAGCATAGTCTCACCCCAAGCAAACAAATAGCGATGGCAAGGTGCTGGAAATTTCTAACCCATTATAAACTCGTTCAGCCCGGGAATCAGGAAGATCATGGGATGCGTAGATTTTGGACTACAAAGTGGATTCGCATGGTGGCGGAAAATTCAAATGATTTAAATTATACCTGACTCCGGTCAAGAAAAACAACATTTGTTGTTACTCGGAAATATGACGCAAAATCATGAAATCAATAGGGGCTTTTAAACAATGGGAAGTGCATCAAAAGTGAACATTTTAATAAGTCTGTGGGTCAAATGAATTGGAATTTTTACTTCCAACACCAGTGCGATGTCATCACCTCGTAACTCTTAAGCTTTCAATCCATAAATTGGAATAGGGAACAGCAGGTAATGTTTCCCAAAAGTAACTGGAGTAAAGGAACAGACGGTTCTTTAAAAAATTTTTGCTTGAAGATCAACCAAGCTGTCACTGAGACAAAGAATGAACTTTTTACGCAAGAATGCAAGTCATATTAGCAGTTTCACAGAAAAAGCTACTCATGGCAAAAACAAAAAGGATAAAATGTGCAAAAAAAAAAAAAAAAAAAAAAAGACGGACTGGCTTCCAATGAGTTCAAAAAGAAGGTCAATTGTAAGGTCAATATCCCCTAGACATTTCTTCAGTGTAACAGATGGCGATATTTGGGGGCACATCAATATAACCGCAAATTTGCAACATGCTGTGTCCAGTTGGGTCTGGCTGAGCAAATGTTGACATTTCACTCAAATCTTTTCTCATTCAACAACGTTGATATATACATTTTTGGAAAGATAATTGCCTATATTTTTAGAATTTAAAAACGTTTTTCTGATTACTTCCCCATGGAAGACAATAGCTGGGGGTATTTTACCAGGGCATATGATTTTTTTTGGTGCAAAAAAAAAAAAAAAAAAAAAAGGAACCAGTTTTCTCAATTTTTATAGGTTTTGCAATTCCTTATTTCTTTATTCATATTCAGTTATTATTGGGTTTAATTGTATACATGTCCTAAATGTAGGGAAATTAGAGATTAGTTATTAGAATACGATTTAATTGTATTTAAATTGTACTATAGTATTCATGTTCAAAAATGTATGCAATGATACAACTATCAATGTAATATATTCCTGTATTCATAAAATCGTGTATAATATTGAAAATAAAAAGTACAAATGAAGTAACTTGTGTTGTCACCGAGTCACTATTTCAAATTGCCACCGAGTTACCAGAGCTTGCTTCACATTCCTCCCCCCATGTCTTTTTTTTTTCCCAAACAATAAATAGATTTTCTAATGAACAGACATTTTAATTAACCATGTTCTACACAGGATGCAGAAATAATTTTGCTCAAATTGCTTAGAGAACATGGTGCCTGGGTTTAGAGAAAAAAAAAAGCTCACATTTTTGATGCCAATTTGACGTCACTGAGTTACCATGGGTTCATGGGCACTAAAATCCCAATGAAAAACTTAAAACCTATTATTTAATGTTTGGATCATATTCCTCTATTTGTTAATTTCCAGAAATGTAAGGACTGCATTTGAGATGAATAGTTCAGAAGTTATAGGTAATTATGTCAGAGAAAGTAGTAAGATGCCCCTGAGTTACTTGCTTGGCCAGGCCCAGTACTATACCAGACAGAGATGGAATTGTCCTTTCACACAGAAGTACATCTGGGAATTCCACTTCTACTTTCTCTCTCCTGACTACACCCAGTTGGAACTCTTCTTTGAGGATAACGAAGCACATTTTTGCACAGAATCTATGGATTCGAGGCATATATGGCCATCGTCTCCTAAGTTGACAATTGACAAACAGGATTCAAGAAAAAGGGGTCTCATTTCATACCCAATCAAAAGTGATAAAAGTCAATGAATTCAGTTCATTCATCTCCCAATTTAAAGCTACCCTGAAGCACAAAAATATAAATTTTTCATGAACATTGACCTTGTGAGTGAGAATTTAATTGCTACTTTATAATTAAAATGAATGAAACCATCATTACAAATGAGTACAGCAAATCAGAAAACACTGGAATGGTCAGAAGCATTTTATCCACAATGAAAAATTATTTCAGTACATTCACGACATTGAACAACAGAAAATTAAAAAAAAATCCTTGACTGATAACAGATAAAGCAGGCTGTCCGAAAAAGGACTTACTGAGTGCAGTTGGCAGACATAATCTCTACTTTGGTGCAAAAAAAAACAAAAAACAAACCTGTTGTGTCAAGCTCATGTTCATGTTTGCAATGCAGATTAGCAAGAGAACAAGCAAAACTTTATTTATATAACACATTTCATTCCAAGTGGAAGCACACTTTGCTGCACAAGATGTGAGCCATTTCAGAAAATGCAGCTGCAAAAACAAAGCTGGTAACAGACTATCAAAAGATGGACGAAGCAACAGTGACGTCACCCATTGGTTTCAGCATACCATGTAGGAAGCCTCGATTTTGGCAATTTGAACAGCGTCATTTTGTCATTTTGAAACCGGATGGGATTCCTATAGGACAAGAGCGTGAATTGAAGATCTAGGGAGGAGCGAGGGGTGGTTCTGACAGTATCTGAGGACCAGAGGATAGCCACGCCCCTAAAGCATATTTGGCTTTATCCTTCATTCTAGTCTATTTGGGACAATAATTCACAAAAATGAACATCATGATATATCGAAGAAGACTTGAAACTTGCGATAGATACCATAAAATAATGTGGAAAATCATTATTGAAATAATAAACCAGGTGGGAAAGTATGGCCATTTCCTCATAGGCTTCAATAGCGTTGAACTTCTTTCTGCAACCACTGACGTCGCCATCTGCTGGCCATTAAATAGAATGCAATTTGAAGAGATTTCCGCATTGGCTTCACTTTTAAGACCTGACTGTGCTGTGTCCATCTTTTTACAAAGTCTATGGCAGGTAAAATAAAAATAAAACCTAAGACATGGGTAGACATAATTAAAACAAACACATAATACTTGTGAGATACAGACCATTTAAAAATTCAGAATAAAATCCCACTGACCAAAATAAGACCGACAGTGGACATGAGTTAAAATAAAAAAAGCAAAAATGATTAAAAAAAAAAATACTAGTTAAGACTAATAAACAAGACTACTAAAAGACACACTTAAAAATGAATATTTTCCATCCACTTTGATACCAAATACACATACCAGATACCATTTCAGTATCACTTTCCGTCATCTTTCAACTTTTTTGAGTGATGGTGAGCGAAAAACAAACAGGTTGCAATGCATATGCTACAGTCGCTCGCACTCGGCAAAAGTAAACAAAGAACTTTTCTACAAAATGCCGTCACGTGCTTCCAGGAGCCAAACTATTCTGAAAACAGCCAAACATTGCCATATTTGGGCATCATCAAAAAGAGCAGATTTTTAGCTCTATTTTGATGTAGAACACAAAGCAATCTGTAATACAGTGATAATACAAGTTCAGAAAGTCGGATAATCTTGCTCGTCCGTCAGGATTTGGCAGTTCAGTTGGGAAAGAGTTAAGAGCCCCACACTGGTCTCATTGTGGCAACATTGGGCCTAAACCCACTGACCTTCCGGGTCCAAGTCCGACGCGTTAGCCACAAGGCATCCCCACACATGCCAGAATATAAAACTATGGGCCTTTAAATCTGGAGGAATGCTCAAGAAATTCTTCAATATTTCCTGCACTGTGGACACTGCTGAGCCACATAATCAAAACCAATTCTCAAATTAATTAGGTCTACATTCAAAAACTGCATATTTTAATTCAAATATAGGGCTTTTCATCCGTATGACGAAGCTGATTAATATTTGAATAAAATCACGCAAAATATCCACACAGAGTACACCATTTGCCAGGGTTATCAAACAGGAATGGCCTTTTCCCAAACCTGCTTGGGAAAACCCCTTTGTGTGCAGAGTACATTTGCTAGGGCTTTAACCCACAAAAGTTCTGAAGTGGACAGTTAAGTCAGATATATAATCAAAAAATCCCACACAGCATTCATGTCATACATAATCAAAAAAAAGTTGCGTTCGTGGAACACTGATGCCCCCGGCGGAAGGATAAAGTATTGCAGGTTAGTTTTTTCCCGCTGCAGACAAACAGACGGACGGACGGACAGCTGAAAAAACTATATGCCCCAATTCCCATACAGCATTCATGTCATATATAATCAAAATATTCCCATACAGTATTCATGTCCAGGATCAGCACGTGCTGTTGTACAGACCTGAAAATCTCTTCATGCATCGAGTGAAACTGAGCTTTTAATCTGTATGAATCCTCAGGTGAACACTAAGATAATCCATTCTGGCAAAAGACTTCCAACACAGAGAACATGTATAGGGCTTTTCACCTGTATGCATTTCCAGGTGCCTCCTTAAACCATACTTTTGGGAAAAATACTTCCCACACTGAGAACATTTATAAGGCGTTTTACCTGTATGCATTAGCAGGTGCCTCTTTAAAGCATAATTACGAGAAAAAGCCTTCCCACACAATGAGCACTTGTATGGCTTTTCACCTGTATGAGTTTTCTGGTGGAGTTTCAAACTATACTTTGAGGCAAGACACTTCCCACACTGAGAACATTTGAGAGACTTTTCACCAGTACGAAGGTCCTGCTTTAAATGAGATTTTGAGGCAAAGCCCTTCCACTCTCAGCGCTTGAATTTAATACCTTCTGTACAGTTTTCCCATTCCTCCTCCGGCGAAGTACAGGCTTGTTCCTCCTGTTTACTCTTTCAAGAACAATTCTGGGCTGATTATTCTGAAATTGATGACTGAAGTCCCCACTGTGGGTCAGTAGATCATGGGTCTCCTCAGGTTTACAGCTTGAGTTTGGCTCTCCAGCACATTGCCATGGCTCAGTCGGTTCTTCAAGATCACCAGCAGCTTCAGTCTTAACAGTGTTCATGAGGTCACTAAAGTCACTCCAGATTCACACTTCACTTGATCAGACTACATATCCACACACTGAGTGTCCTGCAGGTCACTGATTTGCTCTGATGTAAGGTATCCTCCATCATCAGGCTCTGTTTTGATTTGGTCAGGATGCAGATGGGTCACATATCCCAGCTCAGTACTGTCAAGGCTCTCCATCTTAATAAGATCCCCAGAGTGTGTGGAGCCCAGATCAGTTTCTGTTTTAATCAGTGATGTGTGTGTGTGGTGTACATCACTGACCCCACTGTGTGCTGTAACACACTCTGGCTCCAGTGTGTTGAGTCCTGGTGCAGCACACTCTGTCTCTGACTCTGCCATGTGGACAGACTCCAGTCCACTGAGTTCCTCTTCTTTCTGTCTGATCCTGTGCTGCTCAGTGAGCTCTGGTAGTGTTGTCTCAGTGTCCTGTCTCAGACAGACTCCTGCCTGCATCATACGGCTGCTCAAAGGTGTGCAGAAGTGCAGCTCCTGGAGGGAAACGGGACGGGATTTAGCCATTATCAAACTGGTCCTCCTGCAGTAGCCACAGATGGCAATTTTGACACAGAAAATCGATTACTTCTGAGAACATTCAACACTGCTTGGTTAGAAAAAGGTTTTAAATCTCCATGTGAAAAAATTAGTCACGTGATTGAATGACTTTGGTCCTGGCAAAAGAATAACAAACACGAGGCCTGTCGGCCTAGAGAGTTCCGCTGAGGATGAGTGAAATGCTCATGTCATAACTTAATTTCAGAAATCCTGGAAAACTATCGCAATATTAAAACATGACACATTTGGTAACTAGAATATACTGTGAACCAGTTTGGTGTCTCAATTTATGTGGTATAACAATAGAACCATACTGCAAATTGCAATAATTTATTTCAATCAGCTTACCACCAAGCAATACTACAAATCAACAAATATCGTTCCCCGCAGTACATCAGCAGTCACAATCCTTTTAACACTGTCATAGGACAATATGATGCAGTACAATATGATCCACAAAATTAATCCAGAACGATGATCCGGAACAACATGATCCAGGGTCATTCCAGCTGAAGTTACAGCCCCAGGAAATTTTGATTATTTTTTCCCCCATTTTACCAAACCTGCTTCTCGGTGCAACTTCAAGCAAGAATATCTCCAAGTGTTTCCAATGTACAGCACTGGGTTTCCGTTACCCGGAAATTATCGGACTTTGACTGGTAAAATCTGCTGAAGTCCGGTAATTTTTAACCCCTCCGGTAAAAATGTCCAGTGAAAATATTCACTCGAAGCATAATTTGAATTTTATTAAAACAGTCAATTTCCACATGTCATTTTACTACCCAAAAAACCCTGAATCTTACTTTTTATGAATGTGAAGGCCAACGAAACAAACGAACGAAACTTTTTTCACGCAGAACTAAACTTGTCGCTTTTGTTTCATTTACTTTGACAAAGAATGTACTGCGCTTTGCAACAATAACGGGAGAGGACGGACATGTCGAAACAAGCTAAAATAAAAAACTATTTTCTGAAACCAAACACGTCTAAGGAGCAGGATTATGTAGAAACTGAGATGCAATCTGAAATCACGGAGACTGTCGCAGATGATGCCGTGGCTCCTGCCAAAAAGAAACAGAAAAGTCGGGCATTCAGGCCCGAGTGGAAAGACAAATATCCCTGGCTGAGGTGCGACATTATCGATGGATCAGAAAAAATGCTTTGCTCACACTGCGAAAAGTCGGACAAGAAGAATGGGTTTACCAGAGGATCAACAAATATGAGAAGCTCATCTCTAAGTGAGCACAGTCAGTGCGATGATCACGTAATGGCGGTCAATTTATTTTCGCAGCAAACAGCAATGAAAGGCCACCGCAAGAAGGCTAAAGAAACTTTAAACAAGAAGTTATGCTCTCAGCTACAAGTTGTATTTTACATGACCAAAAATGACATCGCTTGTCACCAGTATGAGGGATTGACTGAGCTACTTGGAGCAGTTAAGGATCCAGATTTTGTCACACGTGAAGGCATTTACCGGCACAGCGACTCTGTTGATGACATGGAAAAGGCGCTAGAAAGCGTTGTGATAAAGCAGCAGGATGAAAAGCTAAAGGGGAGTGACTTCATTGGAGTTATTACTGATGAGACAGTAAATATCACCGTGGAAAAAAAGCTGATTTTATATACAGTCATGCCCGAAATTATTCATACCCCTACTAATTTTTGCGTTTTTTCGAGATATTTTTTGACAAATCAAATTTATTCTTGCACAAATGACACAATAAGTTAACATAAGGCTGTTGAAAACAATTTTCAGAAATACAATACTTTTTGGTATTTTGCCGGATTTACAAAATATGCCATGTCCAGATTATTCATACCCTTTTCTCAGTAATTGATGATCGCAAAGCCTTTATTGGATGAAGATATAACCTCTGGCTTCCTGAAAGTTGGATTTCTGGATGAAATGGAGATGGAACTTTTGGGACAGAGATGTGGCTTTTGTTTTATGTGAAGAAAGGTGAAGCTTCCTAACCTGAAAAACACTTCCCAACGGGTCAAACACAGTGGCTGGACTCTGGCAATATCATGCTTCGTTGAGGTTGCTTTTCAGTCGATGGATTTGGCTGGGCCCGAAACCTTGTTGGAAGATAATGGCATTATGAAACAGGACCAGTATATCCAGATCCTCAGTAAAAACATCACTGAATATCTGGATAACTTGATCTTGGGCAGGAATGCCTTCCAACAGGATAATGATCCTAAACACACGGCCAAATCTGTCAAGAAATGGTTAGTGGACAACGTGTTTGAACATTTGGGAGCGGCCAAGCCAGATTGAACACTTCAGTCCTATCGAGAATCTGTGGAGGGAACTGAAGACCAAGGTCATGGCAAGGAAAAACCCTCAAACCTTACGGATCTAGAGAAGTTCGCCAAAGAGGATTGGGCCAAAATCCCCATGCAGACGTAGAAACCTTGTGATCAACCACAGGAAGCGCTTTTGAAGGCTGTAATCGTGAATAAAGGCTTTGCCATCAAGTCCTGAGAAAAGGGTATGAATAATTCTGACATGGCATTTTTTTGTAAATCCATCAAATTAAATACCAAAAAGTATTGTATTTTCGAAAAATTGTTTACTGTACTTCTTACAGCCTTATGTCAACTTACTGTGTCATTTGTGCAGGAATTAATTTGATTTGTCAAAAAATCTCGAAAAAACCCTAAAATTGGTAGGGGTATGAATAATTCCGGGCATGACTGTACATCAAAATGGAAGTAAAAGGGAGAGTTGAAACACGTTTGCTGGGAAATTACGATGTGCACTCCGGGACCGCACAGTGCATATTCAGCAAACTGGTCGAGGTGCTCCGCGAGAGGGATGTGGAGTTGTCCCGTGTCGTCAGCCCGGGCTCAGACGGAGCTAGTGTAACGATGGGGAAACATGCCGGAGTTGGTGCTTTTCTGAGGAGAGAGAGTGCATTTTCCATTCAGGTGCACTGTGTTACCCACCGACTGCCACTGGCTGCGCAAGATGCTGCAAAATCTGTGGACCAGGTCGGGGCCTACAAGCGCACAGCTGCCTCTGTGTACTCTTTTTACAAGCACTCGGCCAGCAGGACCAATCGCCTCCGTCAGCTGACAGCAGCGCTCAGTGATGAAGACATGACAAGTCTGAAGCAGCCGTGCGCTGTCCGCTGGTTATTGTTGCACACGGCAGTGGAAAGCATGAAAAGTACCTGGCCTGCTCTAAGTGATGGAGCTAAACGAAGAGGCTGTAGAGGGAAATGCCCAAGCCCAAGGTATCCTGGGTCAAATCCAGCCATACAGCTTCATCGCCTTGACTCACACACTGGCTGATGTGTTACCTGTGATGACCAAACTGAATTTAGTTTTCCATAAAGACGATGTTAATCTGGCCACAATCAGACAATGGTTCAAGCATCAGTTGCGAAACTAACACAGTTACGAGATGTGCTAGGTCCAGAAGAGGAGCTGTTTCAGGCAGAGTGCGAAGACAACACGTACCGGGATGTCAAAGTGACGCACGCAGGTGAGCGGGCCGTGCAGGCTTTTAAAAAAATCCAGAGCACAGTACATCCAACATCTAATAGATGCTTTACACGACCGATTCCCTGAGGATTCACTGGATCTACTTAACTGCTTTGATGTCCTTCTGAACCCCTCCCGATACCCACTGAGAACAAGTGGTAAGTTGAAGCAAATTTGACAAGGTAAAATGCCTAGGCCTATATCACGAAATATACGGTCTAATAATCATCATCATCGTAACAAAAATAATCATAATCTAGTAACTAGGCTGCAGGACAAAAGGGCACTGTACTAAAAAATAAACTGCCATTTATATAGGCTTACCATATTTATTTGTCAAAAGTTTTTTATTGACGTTTCAGTTAAAAAAAAATCACGGACTCATTATCACTCCGTCTGTTTAGCGCTTCGGGAGTATGCTCAATCAGCCATCCAAACCATTATTGGTCATTTTGGCAAAGAAATCACTTGTGAGGACGAGTCGGCTCCGGCTACAGCCCCACTCATCGATGCCGCATGTGTGCAACGAGACGCCATCGCTGTAATGACAGCGCTCCGCGGCTATGGAGGTTTGAACTTTAACAGCCTGTGAAGTTCTGATCGAAGATTTCAGCGAAATGTACCCTGAGTGGGCTAAACTGGCCAAAATGGCCCGCGTGATCCGGGTCTCCAGAGTGGCAGCCGAGAGGGGTTTCTCTCTGCAGAACCGGATCAAAGCAGCGCAGCGAAGTCGCCTGGGGGAGAACAAGGTAACAGGACTGATGCGCAGTGCGGGTTGCGGAGAGACACTTGAGACTTGATTTTAATTAGCTGCTGCACAGTTCACTGCAGCGAAAATGGGTAAAGAGTCGGCTAAATGTCCCAAGCCAGAAACATGTTAAGGGGTTTTTTAGTTTGTTTTTTTTTTTTTTGCATCCATTTGATTTCAAGTTGGCAGCACGCCGCGTTATTAAAATGGTATGAGCCAGTCCAGGTGTGTTTTTTTGTTTGCGAATTGTAGTTGCAATTGTTTCCAATTGTTTTATGTTCATGTTAAAAGAGCGCGGGCTTGAGCAAGATTTATTTTAGAAGTTACGCACGTGAGTCAATTGACGGCACTCATTTTATTTGATATAACAAAACATTTTTCAATAAAAAGATTACACTATAAATTGACATGCCTTGATATCATTCTTATATGCCTGCATATCATTTTAAGCTCAATAAATTCAGTTAATATTTGACCGGAATTTCAAACATTTGTCCGATAAATTGAAAACCTGCTGGTCACGTTGTCCGGTGACAATTTTTTCTAGCGGAAGCCCTGGAACAGCATTGAAATCAAGTATCTTGGGCCAACTTTTTCAGTAGATTATGAAAATGCTGTCAGATTTGCTGTGGCTTGTACCCTTTTCTTCTCACAAAGCTCTAAAAATGGCCAAAAATCAGAAACGAAAAAAAAAAAAAAAAAAAAATCACTGCATCCTTTGAGCTCTAATAACTCAAAGGGTAAGCTAGATAAAGCAATGAAATTTTTTCTACTGTAATTTTTGACATCGAGGACAACCCCATTTATCAATACATTAAAAGAGCCAGAGCAATTTTTTTTTTTGGTTGAGTCACAATTTTCTAAAAATTGCTTATTTTCACATCCTTATTTGGGCATGTGGCCAGTTATGTAACAATACCATATTTTTACCATGAATTCCTATATAACTAAAGATGATATGATGAAAATATGTTATTAGCCTTCCTTCTAAAGTTAGGATTTTTTAATTTTTATTTTGTGTCATTTTAAACATTTGACGGATGTAAAATTAAGAATGAAATTATTCCTTTTTAAGATACTACATCAGAAGAGCCTTTTCCACTTCCGGAAACAAATTCATTCATATGATGACTGCAAACAATGAATAACTGACAATATTTTACCAGTTTACCAGTACATTTATTAAATGTCACAAACAAAGCAGTTGAGAAATACACAGCATGAATTCATATTTCAGTAATTCTACACACTCAAAAACCATAACATTTAATCAATATACATCAGTACTTTGAAAAGCAGCATTCAAGCAAATGCTTTACTAGTTATAATTCCACTTTGTTGCATCAAACAGTACTGGATAGGGATGGAACGGTTCAAGTAAAAAATCCGAACCGTTCGGTTCACTAGTCACGGTTCGGGGCATGTATGTATTGTTCGGTTCAAGGCATCTGCGGAAATTAAAGAGAAACTTATTAGTTGGCGCGGATGAGTATCGAGTGCAGTATTCACGAGTTCAGTTCAGTCTTTTTGAGCCGAAAATGACAGAATGTGCGATAGGCGCCACTAACGCTGCATTTTTATTTAATTGACACTTGAAACCTAGGCTGCATCCGATTAGTAAAAAATACTTCCTGTTCACCAATTCCCAACCCCTTCAGTGGCGGCGCCAGTGCTGGGAAATGGGGGGGAGGGGCAAAGATGCATGCCTTCATGACAACATTTAGTCCTAGCTAGTTCTCAATCATTTTCCCTTATTGACGCGTTTTCCGATTATAGTAACAATCCATTGGCAATTGAAGACACGGCTTCTCTCAACATTTGATCTAATGGCGATTGGCTAAATTCAGTACAGAAAAATAATAATTTAGCTACTTATAATAGGCCTATGCTTTACGAAGGACAAACTGCTCTGAAACTTCACATCAGGCGATTTAACTTGCGCTTCACGATCGTTTAAATTCCTCGTTTAAAAATGGAAAAATTCCCATGCATAAAGACTTCAATTCCATGTGAGAATCTCTGAAATTCACGTTGATTGAGCAATGACTGATCCACGTTCCAATAAAATATCGCCTTTCATTCTCGGTACAGCGTGGGTCGATTTAAAAGTGGGACTCTGCTATTAACCCCTTTGCGCAGAAGCCAAATTTGGCTATTTATGGATTACCCAATTTGATGCTTTATAATTCAAGATTTAAGCTTCATAAAGAGGACGAATGTGGCTCAACTCAGAAAAGACTTACAGCATTTAGAATTTCATCGTATTTCAGCTTATTTTCATGATTTTTGTAGAGAAAATGGGCTGCAAACATAAAAAATCTTCATAGGAATTCACCATTGAAAATGTAAAAAAAATTAAAAAAAAAAATTCTGAGGATTGAAAAATGGCTGGAGGTTAACAATACATTTCTGGGATAATAAACTCCTAGACCACAAGTACTCCTCATCTGAACATGAAATATTAAATTATCCACGTTTTATAAGCCAAATAAGATAGCTATCCAGGTGGCTCCCCAAACTCCCAAAGCCTTGAAAATGGCGCACTTTCAATTCATAAAATATTTAACGCAAATCAACTTTGTACTCATGAAGTTCAACATGAATGGATGATTTTCTGGTCGAATTTAGCATGAGTTTATCAATATAGGCGCAGCTGGACATCAATGGTCACCAAACCAACCAAAAACCAAAGCAAAAACATGCCTTTTCTCCACAATTAAGTTCAGAGTTTCGTCCATTCATCTACAAAGCCGCGTCAGCAAGCACAGTTACTCATTAAAGGAACTGCATATTTTACGGTCAGATTGTTCACTCAGACGGAAAGCTTGCTGTTTACAATTCCGGTCATCCCAGCGAAACGCAAGTTTGTAACAGCACTTTTCACACCCTCTATGGAACAAGTATAACTCAGGTCACAGTAATAGCTGTTCGCACTTTAAAAGAGTGAAAATGCAAGGCATTGCGTTTCATTGAATGTGGTATAAATTCTAAAACAGATCACCTAGTGAAGAAAAATGCCAGCACACTGCAGTATCGACTACTCTTTTGTTACCCAGTGTGACAAATTAGCTCTGTGATCACGGTGGTAAACCAAAAATAAGAAATAGCTGGCTAGTTAGCTAGCAGGCTTAAAGTAAAATAGAGCTACACCATACAAAGACAGCTTAACTCACTTTTCAAGAGAATTATTGAGCTGCTCCTCAAAAGTATCAATGCTGTCAGCCCTCCTGTCTGTTCCATTCAGAATAACTGCTGTTTTCCATCTCAGAATCACATTTCCATCCCGCAAATAAGATCAGCTCTCCAGGCTCAGCTCTGGAGGTTTTTTGTTCCCATGCAACCACGTCAGTCTGAGCTGCGTAAAGTTTATTGAATACAACGTAACACTATTACGCCAGCATTTTAATATCGAGGGCTGACTGCAATAAACAGTTATGTCCAGATGTTATATATTGGACATAACTGTTTATTGCAGTCAGCACTCAATATTTTTTTTAAGGTCCAATCAATGTCTTTCACTTACTGAGGAAAGCTATACAGTCTGCAATTGGATAAAAATCGTGTCAACCAACTGGTAATTACCAGGAGAATTTCACGTGGGCGTGAACTACAGCTCGGCTTTCACGCAGATACCACTGAATCACCATTAAAGTGATTGGATGTCCGTGAGAGCTTGTATGAGGCTCTAAAAGACAGCTAAATTCTTCAACCGACATACCTACACGTTATTCCACGATAGGAAATTGCGCGTTTTTAATATGACTGAAATTGATAGTAGAATGATATAGTGTCAATACCATGGCGAATTTTTGCCTCAGGAAACAGTTTTTTTTTTTTTTTTTTTAACTACTTGGAATACCATTGGGTCTTTGTAACTGAAGTGGTTGCTACAGAGGACAACGATTTTTTCTGTCACAAGAGATCATTTTTTTAAACTGCTGGGTAGATATTATGGGCAAGGATATTGAGCAGTTTGCACATCAGGCTTAGCTGAAGAGTTTAATTCATGCAACTCCTGAAAAACAGGGATAGGAGTGAACTCGTCAATATTCTAGACTGTGTTCCAGCTCTGCTTGCTTGTGAGTATTCAATAATTGATCCGGGGGTGCCATCTAGTGATAGAGTAGTGCAACTGCGTCCATAAAAAAAAGCTGCTCTATGACCACAGGCATCTACATCTGCATTACTTTTTAAATATAAAAAGCGTGAGACTCAAGCCATATGTGTGAGAGCTGACAGGTATGCGATTTTGAATAACGCTGATTTAAATGTAGCAAATCCGCGTCCAGATGAATGATTGTCGTCTTACCGAAACGCGGAGAACTAGCAGCACCCGATAGTGTGGAGTGCTCTCGGAGTGAATCTTGTTTATTCTGAAAATGATTGAGAACAGGTCAGGACAAATAATTGTTTTAAAGGGATTTTCTCTGCTTCCCCCCTGGAGCCGCCACTGAACCTCTTTTCTTTCACCTTTCAAAAAAACGCCATAATGTAAAGGAAATGGGTAAAGCGTAATTCATAAGAGTTTAGGAAGACAAGCACGCTAATAAGAGAATCCGAATACACTTACACTAGGCTACGTGATCATGCATCTCTCGCCGGTCATGTTCATTTGTTTTTGCGATTGGCCGGATGAATGGTAGTGGCTTTAAATATTGCTGCCACATGGAACTGTGGGATAGCGTTATCTCCTTTCTTTTCGAAAAGAATGGTTCTCTGTACCCTATGCTAAAGGAGAAAAATTAAGAAGCACACAGACACCTTTTCTTAACATTGAACCCCTTTGCGCAGATTACAAATAACGCCAATTTCTCCTGTTGTGCGTGAGCCTATTTAAGGCTGTATACCTCAGTATTTTCATAGAGACGGCGGAAAATTATTCCAGAGAAGCAAGACATTTGGAAATTCAATGTGTGTCTTGTCTAGTGTTTATGTTCCTTATGGTCTTAGCCAGAATTTTGTTTGTTGTGAACTTTTGTTGCCAAATAAATAAAAAGTATGTTGAAATTGACAATGCCTCCCCTCCTGCTGTACAAAAAAAAAAAAAAAAAAAAACATACCGAACCGAACACCGTGACACCAAAACCATGATACAAACCGAACCGTGAATTTTGTGAACCGTTCCACCCCTAGTACTGAAGCGGCTCCAGAACAATGATCCGGAAAAAATGATCCATAACAATGATCCGGAACAACATGATCCAGAACAAGGTGATACAGAACAATGTTGAGGAACAACATGATGCAGAATAACATGATCCGGAACAATATGATCCAGAACAATATGATCATTTCAGTCATCCTCAGCGGGGCTCTAAAGGCCGACAGGCCTCTTGTTGAGATATTAATGAAAGACTGAAAAAAAAAAAAAGAGCACAAACACTGATTTTCTGAGTCAAAAATGCTGAATTTCTCAAAAACCAGGGCGTAGAATTTTCTAATTTTCGCAGAAGACCATCAGAACATCATAAAGCTCACAACAAAATTAGACGAGTAAGACAGTTTTACAGATATTAATGAAAGACTGAAAAAATGAGCACAAACACTGATTTTCTAAGTCCAAAATGCTGAATTTCTCAAAAACCGGGACGTAGAATTTTCCAATTTTCAGAGTGAATATTCAGAATATCATAAGGAAGGCTCGCACCAAATAAGAAAACAAGTTATCAGTTTTTGAGATATTCAAATTTGAAGTGAAAAGTTGATGCCGGACGGACAGACAGCCAGGCAGGCAGGCAGACATTCGCCGGACGACTCAGTATTAGAAAAGCTCCGCTGACTGCTTGGTTAGAAAAAGGTTTTAAAGCTCCATGTTACGTCTGCTCGATTAATCGCGTGCAATTATTTTAAGCGCAATAGAAGTAACTGCCACTATGAGGCAGGCAGACGAGCTTGCTTATTATCTTTTCTATGACGCATACCTAATGCGGTCATTTGAAATGCTTCCGGGAAGAAAACTGTGATTTAAAGTCCGCTAATTACCAGGGAGGTTGGACAGCCTCCACCGCCTTGGCATAATTATCTTACCTTAAATCAATTCCTGTGTACTTTGCCTAACTTGCAATCAAGCCATTTATTCAGCCAACTGACCAATCAAAACCAAAATGTGGCCACTAATGATTTAGAAGAGATAATGAAAAGCAGACAGACCTAACCAGGCTACTGTGTTAGATTGAAAGAATGTCAATAACAGGGTACAATTTGGTGTTAAAAAATTCAAGGTCACACGACCCTCAAGGTCAATTTTGAGGTCAAAATATAGGTCAACAATTCATCACACCCAGAGTTACCAAAATGAGTTTAAAATTGCAAATTTGAAATGCTTGCGATTCCCTTTCCAACAATACCAAGTTTGTGAAAATCGGTCAAGTAATTTTGGAGATAAGGCCATTTGAATTTTGGTGGCGACGCCCATTTTTTGCGACATATCTACAAAAAACAAAAGGCCGTAACTTTGCACTGGGAGGTCCGATTGAGCTGAAATTCGAGATTTGGGGGTTTTGGGTCGTGACCAATTCACACACAAATTTTGAGCAAAATTGGAGATGGTTTTTAGCTCATTAAGTGATTTGACATGGAATGACCCAATAATTTTTTGAAAACATCCTCAACCAAACGGTTGAAAAGACTGTAGAGGGTATTAAATGCTAATGCTGAATTCTAATGCTTGTATGAATGAATGGAGGCAGGGCTCTCAAGTCTAAGATTTTTATATATGTACAGGATATGTTGTGGTATATTTTACTGTTGAAAAATGGAGGCCTGAAAATATGATTGTTTACTCAGACAGGTCTATCGTCAATGATCCACGTTCATGTTCAATAAAATGAATTAATCCGTTATATTGCATTCCATACCTTTGTGTTTCATACTAAATGTACTACATTTGCCATTATTTCACGTGCTGATAAAGAATAAACTAACTTCACTGTTTTTAATGTCAAAATGGAAGAATAAAAATATGTTTCTGGATTATGTCTGGGTTTCTGGGGAATTTCATGCAATTTGTGGGTATTTACATGAATAAATCAATAAACAAATAATAAACAAATACATGAATACGTAAAATTTATCCTATGAAACATGATGCAAACATCATAGTCAAAATCCAAATAAAACTGGTAAAATTTTCTGTAATTTCATGTAAAGTCTCTTTCTCCTATCTAGTGTATATAAAATGAGTGACACCCTCTACGCTCTTCTCAACCGTTTGGTAGAGGCTCGTAAAATCAAAAGGGTGGGGCCTATTAAAAAAATAAAAATTGATTCATCTTACGACAGCCAAGTAGACCTAGAAAAGCAAGAAAAATGATTTTTTCATGGTTTTTCTGTGTGTGACCTTTAAAGGGTTATTAACTGAGCAGAAATCATTACAGAAAGAAAAAAAGATGATTTATGCATGGCCCAGAATCATTGTGATATTCGGTGCATCATTCATCGCTTCATGTATTAGGTCATTCAGGTGGTAACAAAATAAATCTCCCATAAACCACATGCCTCAAAAAGTCAACAAGACTTATGACTTACCCTCATTTGGCCAAGTTTGGTGATGGTCTTGCTACTTCTTTTCTGGCGGCCGTTGGCTCATCCTCTGACGCTTTTCCTTCCAATTTCCTGTGAAAAATTGCTGGGACACCTCCTTGTTTCAAAACTCTTCTGTGCTGAACTTTAAAGCCAAAACTCTCCTTGAGGAATGGAGTCTGCTCAAAGCAATCGCGAGTGAAATGGTCACTGCACAGCATTGCTTGGTCTCCAGTTTGCCCTTGTTCTCTGCACTTGCTTTGTCCATGCTTTACAGTTCATCATCTTTCAGAAACTTAAATGGAATCAGACTCGCCAGGATAATTTGAACATCCAGCGGAAACACAACGAGGCGGCATTTTTTAAAGTTTACCTTGAGACTTCCGCGCTGAAACTGCATAGTTCACACAGGCAGCTACCGCGATATCATCACACTAGATCTCAGTCAGTGAAGAAACAGTGTCACGACATGGCGGCCATTTCAAAAATGAAATTTGGCTACCCCAATGCTTGTCATCTTCATTAGAATGCCAAATCAAGTGTATGTCCTTTCAAAACTGAGACTACATATATACTTTTGATTTTATTGTGCCAAGTGACCACCTAAATGTCAGCCGCAGGAAGCTGCACTGGAATGACCAGAGGAGAAGGTATGGCGAAGGGAATTAACTGCTGATGATCCAAAACATACCGCCTCATCTGTGAAACGTCGTCATGTGTGGGAATTAATGGTTGCCGATGGAATTGGTTCCCTTGGGTTTTTGATGAAGTGACTGCCGACAATGGCTTCAGGATAAGCTGATGATCTCTCAACAGTGTAGGACCATTCATCAACCTCAAAGATTCAGTCAGAGGCATCAAAACTCACTGAATGGCACTTAAATAAAATTGGTTGATATTCCAACAAACATCAAACTGTATTCTTGACAAAACCCTTAAAACGAAGCTGAAAGCCTAACCTTCAAGCAAATCTTGATTGCTTGAGTTTGAATCCATTATTGTGGCGTGCAGAGCCAACATTATTAAAATGATGTCATTGTCCAAATACTTATGGACCAGACTGTGCGAGAGGAAACACAAAGGGGCGCATACTTTCAGAAAAATAAACTTATGTTGAAGACACCCCACCGTTCCTGTACTGAGGATTACTTTAAATCCTGGTTTGGAAAGAATTCTATATTCAACCTCTACAAATACCGCATGAAATCAGTACCTTTTCTGCTTACCTTAATGTTTGGGTACCCACAGAAATATTAGGGTGAGTAAAAATGTCAAGCTTATATCTAGTAAAGAAAATTTAGAGTTTAATTTCTAGTGCTGCCATTATTGGTAATAGCATACAAAGACAGCAACCATGTTAGCGATGACACACCAGGTTGCGAGGGTATGCGCAGCATATGCATTCGCAATATTAAACATGCATGCGCATGCGGCCAGCGCCATTTCGAATCAAAGGAGGACCAAGGGTGCACTAGTGTTGCATTTTGAACGCGCAAGTACAAAGCTGTCAGCCTTGTGCGGTCACATTTGGAGCAGTGCTTGCATAATTAGTGGACTTGAGCTCGACTAGAGCCTAACAGCGTGATTGGGACCGGATTGGGGTTGGATTTAGGACATTGGAGTAATGGGTCGGTGAGCTGGTAGGGTTTTCCTTGGGTCCTAAGGTTCGTTCGGGACTGAGTCCTGGGGTATGTAAGGGCCTGGGATCTAAGGTAAGTTCGGGCCAGGGACTATAAGGTATGGGGTACTAGGTTAGGTTCCAGTTGTCCGTCAATTTCATGATCCGCCATCTGCCGTAGCAGAAGCCAACACAGTGGCGGCAAGATCTTACAAGCTCTTGAGTGGTACATAGAGAAGCGATATGTCTTTCAAGAGTTGCTCGAAGTGGTCAATGCCGCTGTGTTTGCGTCGCCACATGTATTCGGATAGGTGAAAACCAAAGCCTTCGTTGCAGTGAGCACTCGACAGGGATTGTTTGATCTTCCACCATTGGCGCTCAAGATTTTGAGAATTGGCACCGGAGCCAGGATCTATAAAGTTCACGGAATGATCTACTAGGAGATTGTGGAAATTTTCTTGACAGAGACAATCATATGACCGCCAGCAGTCAGTCACAATTGTCGAACCGGCAGCAACATATTCCTTTACAAGGGTTGCTAGCGTAGCTGAATCCCGGTTTGACATCTCAGTTAAGAAAACCTCCTTCGTCTCTTGGCAAATCCCGCCTAATACCCACTTCACATCTCTCACACTGCCTCTGCCGTATTTGCGTGGGCAAAATTTGGCTTCGTCTATTTCAACCACTTTACCTGGGCCCCCTATAGCTGTGGTGCTGTTCTGCTTTATTACGTGAAAGCAAACTTCACGGCAAAAAGTGAACCAATCGATTACAGTTTCAGAACTTGTGACTCCATTATCTACGCTTGATTCCGTTATTGCCACTTTGTTCGACATCTGTTTCGCCCAGCAATACGTGAGCACCAGGATTTTCCGCAACGACATCTTGCTATCGGCAAACCAGGTGCCACGACGAATACTGCGGTCGCAGGTCCGACTGGGGCATTTCCGGCTGTAGCAGCGCCATACAAAGCCCTCTCGACAATACGGTTTTGCATACCACGAAAGAGCTTTGCGACATCGCTTACAAACTGGAGCGCTGGCAATCAGGCCCCTCTTCTGGCAGAATTCAAAAGTGGCCTCTGGTGTCGCCAGCATCTCGTACAGGCGCCACATATTCCACGCAGCTTGCATGTTTGGCGTACTCGTGTTTGTTGTAGGATGATGTTGCTGGTTATCACACGACCTTTCTATACCCTCAGAAGTAATTACCCCACGTGTCACCGATTCCGTGCCTTCGACTTCCATTTTAAAACACGTGCAAATTTATGGCTGCCCAACTACACCAAAAACAATGGTTTGTACCGCAAAAGTTATGCTACCTATACCAGGGTCAACGGATCAGCGGGCTCCACTTCATTATATAATCGAAATGAACATTAACATGACTTTACCTCATTAATATTATAATATTTTTGCACCTGACCGACAGCTTACCTTTATCCTTTAGCGATAAATGTAATCTAATGCGGAGTCCCGCCAACAAACTCGGCTGGTCGAGTGGTTAAGACTGTTTGCGGTGTAGTAGTAATCAAAGCTCTTTCCGCAAGTTCCGGATTCGCACCTCGCTGGAGCCCCCAATATAGTGTATACCTGAAAATGTCACGCTTTGTCCACAGCTTCCCGAAGGAAGACTAATGCGATAGAGACAGTATCAAGAGAAAAAGTAGGCCTACCTGGAGAGGCGTGAGCTAGTAGGAGTGGGGCCTATCGCCGATCTTTTTTTCTTTTGTCTTTTAAACGCCGTCTGGGCCCCTTCCTCTCAAAATCGTTCCCCCATGATTATAAACTCCATTCTCACAAGTAAAACATTGACGCCGCCTTTAAAAATCGCTCTGGCAAATAAAAAGCCAAAAAATTAGGTTGTAAACCGAATTCTTTCCCGTGGATTAGAACTAAAGTAACCCTCTCGTTGGAACATCAACCATACAAGCAATGGACTATGAGCGAACAGTGTTGGGTAATTTAATTGAATATTAGTTACTTCGACAAATTCAATGCATAAAAAGCCCAAGGAAACACACTTTCCAGCACATTTAAAGGATCACCACATGACCGACGATTGACAAAGTCCGGTGATCAGTCCTGCAAACCAAGAACACGTAGCGACATTATTATTCGCATATATGAATTCACAAAGATGTGCACATTTGTCTATCCCTCATTTAGGTAAAGTTGAACAAGCTAGCTGCAAAAAAATCCGAATTCCCCTCAAATACTGCAATTGGATGCGTTTCGCCGTTTTGGTTAATCTTGCAAACCTAACACAGCATAATAATGACTGAAACTCGTCACGTGTCAAAACTCAGCGGCACAGTAACATCGATTTCAGAAAATAACTCACGCTTAGACCTCGTGGACGGCAAATGATCCTGACCGCGCGGAAGAACTGAATGCAAAATTGCTGTGATCTTCAGGAAAGTATTGAGGAATATACGGAAGTATATAGTCATAACAATAGGATTTCCGGTGCACTGCCTGGGCAGCGTTTCAAACTAAAAGTGCTATAATTTCTTGCTTCCAAACCTCAAGGCTTAATTTTACGGTGGCCGACGGGGGAAAACGCGCTGCAACAACCCACAACGTCTCCAATCGGAAAAACGCGCTGCAAAAACAGAAACGATACAAAGTCAAAAACATGCAAACCACAAAAGCAAATGATAGAAAAACGCTGCATATCTACATCAACACAACAGAAGTGCTCCAAGCCACTATGGGGAGCGACAACTAGAACAGCTTTCATTTTTGACATGAGCGAGCGCTAAGTCAACAAAAAGGCTTTATAACTAGCTAGCTCATGCTAATTTTCACTCGCTTAGCTAGCTAGTTCCCTAGCCTAACTAGCTAACTGTTAGCCTATATTTGGTACATGGAAGTTAACAGAAAATAAATGAATAAAAATTAGCCATCATTTCATTATCTCACGTAGCAAGGGTTGAACCGCGAGCATTTATATTATACCAAGTATAACTATTAGCTAGCTAGGCTAGAGAACTAGCAAGTTAATCAAGCATACTAACATTAGCTGGCTAGAAAGCCAAAGACTAACATTTAGAGAACGTTCGCTGAAGATTGTGTGTTCACAGAACGTTCCCCTAACGTTCGGGGAACAAAAAATTCCAACTTTCTCGAGGAGTGTCATTGTGCTCTTCACACAATGTTCTCAGTTGTTTGTATTTTGGTATTACGGAAAACAACAAGAAGAGAACGTTCCTAGAACATTACGCAGTGGTTGACAGGTTTAAGCGATAAGGTTTAAGCAGTTCTAGTGATAAATAATTTTTATTCTATAATTTTTCAGGACAAAATACCAGGATACAAAACAAACCGACTGATGGAAAAATAGTAAAGCTTCAGAGATATTAAAAAAAAAAATGAATACATCCGGCTTAATCTTTAAATTAAAAAAAAAATAGGTAATCCGGGGAGACTGAAGTATTCGCAGGTTGAAGACTGTGGAGAGACAGCTACACGGAGAGAAACTGAGAATTTAGCGAGGATGTCGATATTTTATTTACATAATTTTGATAATCAATTTAGGTGATTAGAAGATAATTTATAGGTGTCATTGAATTCATTTCTGTGTGATTAGTTTTGAGTGAGTGACATCGATAATAGTGAAGGTGGTTTCTCTTTTAGTTTACTTCTACTATATCTATAATTATAAATAGGACATTTAAGTATACAGTGCCTGACAAAAGTCTTGTCACTTATCCAAGTTGTAGGAACAACAAATAATAACCTGACTTGTAGTTGATCAATTGGAATCAAAAATGGCATATATGAAAGGCAAAGCCCTCTAGATTATGCGAAATATACCAAAATAGAGTTTTGTGTCATTGAGTTTTATAATTTAATTTGTACAGAAAGGTCAGATTTTGCTGGGACAAAAGTCTTGTCGCATTGAAAAAAAATGTGGAAATTATACGTACACTTTATTTTGAAGACACAAATATGCCACTATAATATCAGAACATAAAGCCATGGTGCCTTGGAAAAAAGAATTAATATTGCGTATGACTCCAATGAGCTTGGAGGACTGCATCCATACGTCTTGGCAATGACTGCGATATCATCTGGAATGGCAAAGAAAGCAGTCTTGCAGGACTCCCAGAGTTCATCAAGATTCTATGGTTTCATCTTCCAAGCCTCCTCCTTCATCTTACCCCTGAAATGCTCAATAATGTTCATGTTAGGTGACTGGGTTGGCCAATCCTGGAGTACCTTCACCTTCTTCGCTTTCAGGAACTGTGACATGGAGGCAGAAGAATGAGAAGGAGCAGCAGTATAAGTAGGGCAGCAAGAACTTCTTGATATTTCAGGCTGTTGTTGTTGCCATCCACTCTGCAGATCTTTCTCACACCCCCATGCTGGATGTAACAACAAAACATGATTTTTCCTCCACCAAACATGATTGTTTTCTGGGAGAATCTTGGGTCCATGAGGGTTCCAACAGGTTTTGTACGGTGCCTGGCATGCAGTTCAATGGATGATTCACCAGAAAAATAAACTTTCAGCCACTTTTCCAGTATCAATCCTTTCTCGAGAGCTGTGGGCCTTGGCAAATGCAATGCAGGTTTTTGTTTTCTGTTTAATGCAGACTTCTGTGTACTAATTTGGCATGAAAACCACTTTGAGAGAGAATTTGACAAACTCTTCTTGTAGATACCGGGATTTTTGGTGACATTTCCTCATGTAGCTTCGCTGTAGTTGAAGAAGGGCTGGCCTTGTACAGTTGAAGCAACAAACGGTCCTTTCAAACAGTTGTCATACCGGGGTCTGTCTCACCTGCGCTTGCCATGAACGTCACCAGTTTCTTCAAATCTTTTTCTCATCCCCTCCACTTGACATTTGGACACATTAAAGATGTCTGCCACCTCAGCAGCAGACTCAGTCTTCAGGCTCTTGATGATCAGCACTTTGGTCTGTGGTTGAATCTTTGGTATGTTGTCAGAGGTCTAGTCGCACCTCATATGAAAGTCTGGTGTGCTGGGGTTATTTCTATGCACATCTGGGAATGTGTTAATTACAGTATTTGTCATAGGTTAAACTCTAATCTGCGATTTGTTGCATCATCTGAAGAGACGACAAGACTTTTGTCCCAGCAAAAACAGATGTTATGGGCTTAGCCAAGCTGTGAACATCAGAACACTTTTTGACGGTTTCATTTTGCACCAAATTATTAATGTGAAAGCCCTTGACATTAAAATGGACCATTTATTGTAACAATTGATTGGTTAGAAATAAAGTTATGCGCTATTTTTAGTTACTATGTCCTTATGCGACAAGACTTTTGTCAGGCACTGTAGAATGGAATAGCATGGAAAGTTTATTTCATTACTGTTTAGATTAGTGTTGGTGCCATCGCAACACTCAGTGCAGGGAAGTAAATGAACAAACGTTATACAAAGGTTTTGTTGTACCAGTGAACTGTTAGCTAAATTAGCTACCATTTGTCTGACAAGCTATGTTAGCATAATACTTGTCTCGCACTGCTGTGACAATGGCCATAACGGTATTCAAGTTAGTGACTTATCCGGAGGATAGAGACTATCTCCCGGATAGCGAGGTTAAAGTGATTTGCATGTAGAGGGGATAGCACTATCTGCGGTCCTCATCTGGGGATAAAGTTATACCCAGTTTCAACTGGAGATAGCGGCTTTATTCCACGGATTCCACTGGTCTCGCTTTGTGATTAATACAGCTGCTTTCAGAGCCTTCCACTTATCTTTCAATTCTGAAATAGTGTGTTCTGCGCAGCCGCACAAATTCACCTTTGCGGCAATTCGGGTCCAAATTTCAGTCTTAATTATGTTCGTTACAGCACATGTATTAAAGTTCCACCCAGATTCCCTCCAAAAGAACAAGGATTTTGGTGTTAGAAAAGTTGCTTTTCCGCTGCCGCTTTGGTTGTGAAACAACTGACGCCTGCTGCATTGTACAAAATAGCTATTTATTCTACAACTAAAAAATAGTGGCACAGCCACTGCGCCCGCTTGGCCAAACGTGGCCAAAATGGAACGCCCCCTATTGGCCAAAGTATCGGTCCGATTGGGCTCAAAATCGAACTTGGTCTAGACCTTATGACGCTATATACACATATGAAATATGAAAAGGATCGGTGAAAAACTGAAGACGCTAGAGCGCAGACAAGCCAAAAGTTTACGCACGCACGCACGCACGACAGACCACCACTAAAGACCCCGAGCATAGCATAAGCCCCTTGGGCCTTTTGGCCAAGCGGGCAAAAAATTTGAGCATCTTAGCCCGTAGGGTAAGGGAGCTAGAACTGTTTGAAGTTTTGCAGAAAAAGCCACCTGGTGGCCAAACCAAGAATCGCAGCAAGACCAAAATTGAACTCAGGCTAGATCTTAGGCCCATTTACATGCATATAAAATAGGAAAAGGATCCGTTGAGAACTGAGGGCGCTATGGCGCTGAAACGAAATCGGCACATTTTATGACCTTTGACCTATATAACCTTTAAAATTATGTCAAATCAAAAAGCCATTAAATTTATGATGAACCCTTGGCAGAACTACCAACAGTAAGAATTTGAGCATCTTAGCTTGTAGAATAAGGGAGCTAGAGTGGTTTCAACTTTTGCAGAAAAAGCCACCTGGTGGCCAAACCAAGAATCGCAGCAAGACCAAAATTGAACTCAGGCTAGATCTTAGGCCCATATATATGCATATAAAATATGAAAAGGATCCGTGGAAAACTGAAAGCTGTATCACGCTGAAAAAACAATTGTGGATGCACTCACGCACGCATGACAGACCACCACTAATGACCCTAAGCACAGCATACGCCTGATTGGGCCTGTCGGCCAAGTGTGCTAAAAACGAGAAATGTGTTGTTATCTCAGTGTGTCACGAGGAATCCCGTACAGACATGCGCAGAATGCTATATATCACAGTGTCCCCCTTTCTGAAAATAGCACTTGCGTGTAAACCTGGGATAGTATTCCCTACCCTATCCTTGACTCATGCAAACGGAGAGCACGCAGCAGTTTTCCCAAGGATAGTTATCTGGAGGATAGGCGTTATCTGGGGGAAAAGTTATCCCTCCTCCATGCATACGGCCCCAGAAGTCCAGAACTATCCACTGCTAGCCTTAAGCAGCATCGCTCGCACAAGTACTGTCCAACCTGTGCTGCATTATGAACTGCTGAGTCAAACAGTGACCTTGCGCTTTCTTTATAAGCCTCATTGTGCACAAATGCGGATGTTAAGGAGCGTATTCCAGTAACATTTTAAAATCAATCAGTTTGTGTCTTGCCTGATTTCCTATGACTATCTAATTAATGTGTCTCATTCACATGGATTAACTTTAACTAAACGACCACTGGCACTCAATTTAAATAAAATCTGAATTACGATTGATTGTGTGAATCAACTTTAATTCTTCAGTGTCACAGTGTAGAAGCTATAGATTTAGACCAGCAGGAAAAGAGAAATAACGTGGCCAAAAAAGGAAGTGGCTATTCGCCCCACAGCAGCGTGATTTGGGGGAAAGAGATCAGCTGCCCTGCAGCGGGCCGGATAAGAGAAACACTTCTGCTATTTGCACCACAGCTGGGCCAATATGTGATTTAATTTTATAATCCGCCCCACACTCCTTTAACTTTTGCACTGAAGCGCTGCAGGGCGAATAGCCTCTCCCAAAGAAAAAATGAGAAATTCCTAAACACAGCAAAATATTTTATATTTTGAATGCATAAATTCAATCTCATTATCATAGAAATTAATCCCTATGAAGTGGTATTGCACAAGCTTTGAACATTGTTCTACAGGGCCTAACTATGTGCATTGGTTATGGATTTCTTTACAGCAACAAACTCTGGCGTACGCTACTACATCAAACTTAATTGTGCTTTTTCAAATTTTTAGGCCAGCCGACAGCCGAGTGGAGGAATGAGACTCGTGACTGCTGCGACACAAGCACACAGGAATTAGCCCTAACCTGCGTATTTACATACATGCCTACATATATGCACTAATTTATTTTCCAAATAATTCAGCTTTCTGTTTCATCTCTGAGTTTGTCTGTCCATTCATCAATGACTGCAAAATGAGGGGCCAGCTCATTCCTAACATTCAGAGAACCTAAGTGAAACGTTGGCATAAGGTTTTCCGAAGATTAGTTATAAGGTAAAGGTTAGATCATTACTACAATCAAAATATATCGTTCTGTAAAGGTTGCCCAAAGGGTCCCACATTATGAAAGTTAGGTGAACGTTTGGAGAACGTTAGGGGAACCAAAACATGCAACCAAAAACTAACGTTATATTTCCGTCAGAAAAACTTTCATGGGGAACCACAGGACAACCAAACAAGCTTGTACAATCCCACATCATGAGACAATAGGGATTAATTTCTATGATAATGACATTGAATTTATGCGTTCAAAATAGGCAGTGTATATTTTGCCGTGAACCAATCTCACATTTCTGCGCCTATTTGGCCGTGACCTCCGGTACACATGCACAGTTGTCTTATTTTTGTTTGAACCCTAGCAGGGGTAGGGCTAATCTGCTGAAAACATTCTGCTGAAAAACTGCAACCATCTATACTTTCCTTCATAATTTCTTTATTTCTTAATATAGTGTGATGAAATTTTCACCAGTTATTCTTGAGATGTATTTTTTTCAATATCTAGTTCAGTTGTTGAAAAAAAGAAGAATATTTAACCGAATTTTGATGATGAACTTTGGTAATTAGTTTTCAGCAGAATTCGGATTCTGAATAATCTTGAATGGCCGCAAAAATACTTCAACATGATGAATTCAAACATTTATTTGCCTCATAGTATGGAATATCCTTAATAGTTCATGAAATAATTGCTCATTTTTTAAAAATTGGCCAATTAGCACACCTGTGAGCCAAGTTCTCTTTGTAGTCCGTGTGAGTGCTAGTCACTATTCCCTTTGGATCCCTGTGATGTGCGTGTGAGTGCTAGTCACTATTCCCTTTGGATCCCTGTGATGTGCGTGTGAGTGCTAGTCACTATTCCCTTTGGATCCCTGTGATGTGCGTGTGAGTGCTAGTCACTATTCCCTTTGGATCCCTGTGATGTGCGTGTGAGTGCTAGTCACTATTCCCTTTGGATCCCTGTGATGAGCGTGTGAGTGCTAGACACTTCCCTTTGATCACTGTATTCTCAGATCAACGTGATCGGGGAAAAAAAAAAAAAGAATTTGAGACAAAAACTACAAAGCAAAGTTTAAAACAGATATTTACCCCAGAACTACTGATGTTTCATTTTAATCTTAAATTTACATTCTTGAAGTAGGCCTTATACTGTGCAAAAAAAGAAATTCACAACATTTCAGTTTTGGAGTAAAGACAAGAGAAGCAACATCAGTAGTTTCGGTCCTTAGGGCCTATTGCTGTGTCCAGGACCTCATCAGCTGGGAGACATAGCAGTGAAGAAGTGAACACCATAAATTACCTGAATCTCAGTACAGTTTAACAAAAAAAGACAATATGCAATACAACAAGAAACCAAATTGCCAGCTGGCCAAGTATTCAAACACAGTTTCCACAGATCCAAGAATCAGGAATTATAGTTTCATTACCAAAACCTGCACAGCACATGTGGAACCACACAATGGGACATTTAGGAGATTCATAAGCGATCATATAATCTAAAAGATGGGACATTCCACAGGGACATATCAATTCAATAGAACGGGAACTAAACCGAACAACCTTCTTCCGACGACCTAATCTGGTAGATGCCTGAGGAAATGGTGTGAACTCACCGGCCTCCAAACAAGAAGCCGTGTGCTGTCTCATCTCCTCCACATCAAAATTCATACCATGCAAGTCATTCACACCATTGAAACAAAATTCAACCAAAAAGGCAACAGCGAAGACACCACAATTAGTCTGTCATTGAACTTTCAGTTCTTTAAGATTGACATTTTTCTTGCCTCTTCCACAGAGCTGGGACAGCTGTATTTTTAACGAAGGATTGACAGAGTTTTTCGACAGAGCACTATCTGCAAAGAAAACAGTATCATCATCACCAACTGAAACAGAAAGCACCCAGTGATCTTGGCATGCCAATCATATTAGGTGATTATCATTGGCTGATGTAGGGTATTGTTGCATTCCACCGCCAGGTGGCAGCAAAACCCAAAAGCACAGCCCATTGGAAAGACTTGAAATCTCTGCCAGCATATCTGGATTTGAACTTGGGCCCATATCTCAGCTGTACTTTGGCCTAGATATGCCCAAATTTAAGCACTTGTTCCTCTTGTGCTATTCTAACATCCGGCAAAGTTTGGTGAAAATCTATGCAGCCGTTTTTGAGATATCCTGCCAACAGAGGCAGACAAACATACAAACCAACCAAAGCCGGCGAAAACATGCACCTCCTTGGCAGAGGTGAACAAGTGTATGTGTCACATTCATCTTTTCACTTACACCATGGCTAAAGTGCTCCGAAAATTAAGTTAGACACCTAATATGATTGGCATGCTGTACAGTCTAAAGGAAGAGTTTTACATCTCCAGTTTTTTTAATATGTTCGACCCACGACCCATGCCTTCAAGCAATAAAAATATGACATTGATCACTTGTGTCCCTTTTGAGATATATACCCACTATAATAACCCAAAATACGCACTTTTCATTCTGAAGACAACTTCCAAGGTTATTAAAACATTTAATACCACCATCGTGACTTTGATATTTTTTGTAGTCTTCAGAGAGTTGACCGACAGTTTGCATACCAAGTCTCAGGGCTCTATCTTAATTAGTGACAGAATTATAAATGCATTAAGTTTGGAAAAAATTAGTATGATTGGTGTTTTTTGCTTTTTCCAGGCCACAGTACAGATAAACTAAACACACTGAGTGAAGAAAAGTAGCTTAAGCCAAGAGTTCAACTATTCTGATGACAAAATTAAACTTGTGGGTCTGTCAGCTCTGAAAATCCATTCCTGAGGCCCTCAAACTCCCTCCAAAATTAAGGCGAATTTGTTAAAATTGACCCCCCTTCCCTAAAATAGGCTAAATTTCAGGAACTGGCAATAATTGAGCTGAAATATTTGACCTCAGTACTGCCAATGCATATCTCTTGAAATGTGCGAAGTTTTATCAAAATCAAAATTTTGATGTGGGGGGCTCTAGTTGAGTTGACACGGAATGACCCATTTTTGAGAAAAAGCACTTCCCACAAAGACTGCAGTTGAAGGGCTTTTCAACTGATGAATTCTTTGGTGCATGCTTAATTTCGATTTTTCATAAAAGTACTTCTCTCATTGGCTACATCTGTAGGGCTTTTCACCTGTGTGCACCATTGTATGGATCACTAAGGCCATTTTATGTGAAAGACATTCCCCACAAAGAGTACATTTAAGAGCCATTGTTGGAGAGAGTAGCACTGGGTGTGGAAATAACCCTAGATTGAAACGAAACATTGCATGCAGGTACATACACATGTATCATGGAAAATCCCCAAATTTTGTTGCCATTGGTCATTTCATTTGGTTGCAGCGCCGAAAAAAAGACAGGGCCAAAATGGGTAAAAAGTGGAAAAAAGCAGTCTTATGAGATGTATTATAATGGGAAATCATTTCAATCTGGCAAACTATTTCTGATGGATATATTTAAGTTACTTGAACATTCCAGTGAATCAGTCGCCACAGAGTGGTCACTTGGAGAATCGTGTGGCAGGGGCTCGAGGTTTAGGGTAAACAAAAATGAAAATCCACTTTTTGGACTTAATCTTTAATTTATTCCAGCAACATACCGTAACAAACTTTGCTTCATGGTGAAGGCCAATGAACTTGTAATAGCACAGTATGAGAATTCCTCTGGCATCTTGCTGGAGTTTTGGGATATTTGGCCTTGAAAAGCAAACTTTAGCCATTCTGGCCCTACTTTGAGGTCAGATATCTCAATACTCCAGACAAGAATGGAACTTCTGGTAGGTTGATTTATACCTTCTTCCATGGTGTATGAATCTTACCAAAAATTTCTGTGGCACTCCAAAGGATTTTAGTGCTGTCCCCAGACAAATTTGCCAGTACGACCTGAAAGTGACCTTCTTGGCTAATTTGGGACCATCTTTAGGAGTCCATAAAATTTTAGTAGGTGGCGCTTTCATCGATACCTTATTTTACAGCATCTCCATGGATATACCACAGTAGAACCTTTGGAAGCTTACTATTAACTGGACAGATGAGAATTTGTTACGGCATTAAGGTGGAGTTCTTCACTATGCCAGCAGGGGGCGGCATCAGTTATTCAAGCGTGTAGTCAATTTCTCCGCGCAGGTGCCACAGGCAAACCTTCATGAATATCATCAATGACCTTCATTTACCATCGTTTCCTAAGTTGACAATTGACAAACGGGATTCAAGAAAAAGGGGTCTCATTTCATACCTAAATCAGAAGTGATAAAAGTCCATGTCTTCAGTTCATTCACTGACCAATTTAAAGCCACCTTGAAGAACAAAAATATTAATTTTTCATAAACAGTGACCTTGTGCCTGAGAATTTAATTGCTACTTTATAATTAAAATGAATTAAACTATTACAAAAACAGCAAATCAGAAAACAATGGAATAAAGAGAAGCATTTTATCCACACTGAAAAATTTCATAACATTCTCACACACTGAACAACAGAAAACTTAAAAAAAAAAAAAAAAAAAAAATCCTTGACTGATAACAGATAAAGCAGGCTGTCCAAAAATGACTTACTGGGTACAGCTGGCAGACATAATCTCTACTTTGGGGGGGGGACCTGTTGTGTCAAGCTCATGTTCATGTTTGCAATGCAGATTAGCAAGGGAGCAAGCAAAACTTTATTTATATAACACATTTCATTCCAAGTGGAAGCACACATTGCTGCACAAGATGTGAGCCATTTCAGAAAATGCAGCTGCAAAAACAATGCAGGTAACAAACTATCAAAAGATGGACGAAGCAACCGTGACGTCACCCATTGGTTTCAGCATACCATTTAGGAAGCCTCCATTTTGGCAATTGGAACAGCGTCATTTTGTCATTTTGAAACCGGATGGGATTCCTATTGGACGAGAGCGTGAATTGAAGATCTAGGGAGGAGTGAGGGGTGGATCTATGGGTGTATCTGATGAGGACCAGAGGACAGCCACGCCCCTAAGGCCTATCTGGCTTTATCCTTTATTCTAGCCTATTTAGGACCATAATTCACAAAAATGAACATCATGATATGTTGAAGGAGACTTGAGCCTTGAGATAGATGCCATAAAATAATCTGGAAAATCATTTTTGAAATAAATAAATCAGGTGGGGAAAGTAAGGCTATTTTCTCAGACTTCACTAGCATTGAACTTCTTTCTGCAACCATCGACGTCGCCATCTGCTGGCCATTAAATATAGTGCAATTTCAAGAGATTTCTGTATTGGCTTCACTTTTCAGACCTGTGTGCTGCGTCCATCTTTTTACACAGTATACGGCAGGTAAAATAAAAATAAAACCTAAGACATGGGTAGACATAATTAAAACAAACACATTATATTCGTGAGATAGAAACCATTTAAAAATTCAGAATAAAATCCCACTGACTAAAACAAGACTGACAGTGGAAATGTGAGTTAAAAATAATAAAAGCAGCAAAAATGATAAAACAAAATACTAGTTCAGACTAATAAACCAGACTACTAAAAGACACAAAAATGAATATTTTCCATCCACTTTGATACCAAATACACATACCAGATACCATTTCAGTATCACTTTGTCGTCTTTCATATTTTTTTTTAGTGATGGTGAGCGAAAACCAAACAGGTTGCAATGCATACACTACTTTTGCCGAGTGCAAGCGACTGTAAACAAAGAATTCTTCTACAAAATGCCATCACGTGCTTCCAGGAGCCAAACCATTCTGACAACAGCCAAACATCCATATTTGGGCATCATCAAAAACAGATTTTTAGCTCCATTTTGATGTAGAACAAAGCAATCTGTAATACAGTGGTAATACAATTGCAGAAAGTCTGATAATCTAGCTCGTCCGTCATATCTGACCAGGATTTGGCAGTTCAGTTGGGAAAGAGTTAAGAGCCCCACACTGGTCTCATTGTGGCAACATTGGGCCTAAACCCACTGACCTTCCGGGTCCAAGTCCGACGCATTAGGCTCAAGGCATCCCCACACATGCCAGAATATAATACTATGGGCCTTTAAATCCGGAGGAATGCTCAAGAAATTCTTCAACAATATTTCCTGCACTGTGGACACTGCTGAACCACTTAATCAAAACCAATTCTCAAATTAATTAGCGTTACATTCAAAAACTGCATATGTGAATTCAAATATAGGGCTTTTCATCCGTATGACGAAGCTGATTAATATTTGAATAAAATCACGCAAAATATCCACAGGGAGTACACCATTTGCCAGGGTTATCAAACAAATGGCCTTTTCCCAAACCTGCTCGGGAAAAGCCCTGTGTGTGCAGAGTACATTTGCTAGGGCTTTAACCCACAAAGGTTCTCAAGTGGACAGTTAAGTCAGAAATATAATAAAAAAAAATCCCATACAGCATTCATGTCATATATAATCAAAACATTCCCACAAAGCATTCATGTCATACGACGAGTGAAACTGAGCTTTCAATCGGTATGAACACTCAGGTGAACACAGAGATAATCCCTTCTGGCAAAATATTTCCCACACCGAGAACATTTAAGGCTTTTCACCTGTATGCATTAGCAGGTGCCTCTTTAAAGCATAATTACGAGAAAAAGCCTTCCCACACTGTAAGCACTTGTATGGCTTTTCACCTGTATGACTTTTCTGGTGGAGTTTCAAACTATACTTTGAGGCAAGACACTTCCCACACTAAGATCATTTGAGAGACTTTTCACCAGTACGAAGGTCCTGCTTTAAATGAGATTCTCAGCACTTGAATTTAATACCTTCTGTACAGTTTTGGCAAAGTACAGGCTTGTTCCTCCTGTTTACTCTTTCAAGAACAATTCTGGGCTGATTATTCTGAAATTGATGATTGAAGTCCGCACTGTGGGTCAGTAGATCATGGGTCTCCTCAGGTTTACAGCTTGAGTTTGGCTCTCCAGCACATTGCCATGGCTCAGTCGGTTCTTCAAGGTCACCAGCAGCTTCAGTCTTAACAGTGTTCATGAGGTCACTCACTAAAGTCACTCCAGATTCACACTTCACTTGGTCACATTTAATATGAACACATTTAATATCCTGCCAGTCACTGATTTGCTCTGATTTAAGGTATCCTCCATCATCAGGCTCTGTTTTGATTTGGTCACATTTAATATGAGCACATTTAATATCCTGCAGGTCACTGATATCCTCTGCTTCAAGGTATCCTCCATCATCAGGCTCTGTTTTGATTTGGTCAGGATGCAGATGGGTCACATATCCCAGCTCAGTACTGTCAAGGCTCTCCATCTTAATAAGATCCCCAGAGTGTGTGGAGCCCAGATCAGTTTCTGTTTTAATCAGTGATGTGTGTGTGTGGTGTACATCACTGACCCCACTGTGTGCTGTAACACACTCTGGCTCCAGTGTGTTGAGTCCTGGTGCAGCACACTCTGTCTCTGACTCTGCCATGTGGACAGACTCCAGTCCACTGAGTTCCTCTTCTTTCTGTCTGATCCTGTGCTGCTCAGTGAGCTCTGGTAGTGTTGTCTCAGTGTCCCGTCTCAGACAGACTCCTGCCTGCGTCATACGGCTGCTCAAAGGTGTGCAGAAGTGCAGCTCCTGGAGGGAAACAGGGGACGGGATTTAGCCATTATCAAACTGGTCCTCCTGCAGTAGCCACAGATGGCAATTTTGACACAGAAAATCGATTACTTCTGAGAACATTCAACACTGCTTGGTTAGAAAAAGGTTTTAAAGCTCCAAGTGAAAAAATTAGTCACGTGATTGAATGACTTTGGTCCTGGCAAAAGAATAACACCAGGAAATTTGTAATGCTTGTAGGGCGTTACGGTGGTGTTTGGTAGAGAGAACAAGTTGCTGGTGATTACATTTGTGAAACATATTTGCACACAGGTTGGATATACATAAACTGATTTCACACATAAATTTAGATGTATAGGTAAAGACACATATACACACACACACACACACACACACACACACACACACAGAGATTATGACAAAACAAAGTCACTGAAAGTCTCTTATAACAACAGTCCATGTCAAGGTCTGGAATATACAACCCTAATTCCGAAATAGTTGGGACAAAGTGTAAATTGTGAATAAAATCAAAATGCAATGACTTTCAAATCACACCAGCCAGTATTTCATTCACAACAGAACAGATATGACATAGCAAATGTTGAAACGGAGAAATTTTACAATTTTATCCACAAAATGAGCTCAAATTTGATGGCTGCTACAGGTCTCAAAAAAAGTTGGGACAGGGGCCTGTTTACCATGGTGTAGCACCCCCTCTTTTTAAACACGGAGTGGAGGTGTCTGGGCATTGAGGAGACAAGTTTCTTGAGTTTAGCCATTGGAATTTGATCCCACTCTTGTTTAATACATTGAACATCCGACACTCCAACTGAAAAGATTACAATTTGTGATCAGCCTGGTTTGAACGGCTGTATTGCTGCTTTGATGCAATTTTACAATGTGAATCCTTGAATCATTTAATAAATACTTCATGAATAATATACAGAAGTTGTTAGCAAATTTTATTTAGCATAATTATACTGACCAAAAAACCCGCAATTTTCTATTTCTTGATTTTATCGAGTGTAACTTATTAATCAACACTTCATTGTTATCAAATGAAAGAGGGAAATCTCAGACAATAGATATAACAGAAAATCGGGTTGAATCAGCTAATCAGCGCGCGTGTCACAATTTCATGGCTGTGCCGTGAACGATTCTGGGCAGGAAGTTGGATTTCAGGGGTGAAGTTTTGCCTTTTCCAGACTTATTTTTCGGAACGAGAGGGAGTTACGATGAATGGTTGGTGCCGAACGAAACTTTAATATGTCGTTGTTACGCCGATACCAGACACAAGGTAGACCAAAAGAAAGTTTTGAAGCTAGCAGCGGTAGAAGACAAGTGGTGTTGGCGATTTCCATTTTTGCAGGTTTTGTCAATGGCACGGCATGTGACTCCGCTGGGCCAGTAAATGTCAATGTTAAAACAAGCCCTCGGAGGCACGAATGGGGCTAAAAGACATTGATAATTTGCGTCATCATTTGTCATTGAAAATAAATTTGACTGTCCTTCTAATTCGTATGAGCAACTGCTGATCGAGAAAATTAAACTGCGAAAGGTTTAAGTCATTAAGCTTTGAAGGGCAAGGTTTTGGCTTCACTTTGTTACGGCCGACCTACCGCCACTGGTAAAAACGGGAAATGCTTTGTGATATATTTATTTTGGGTAGGCGTTTTGGCCGATGGGCACTTTCAGCAATGCGGGGAAAGGGCACGGCATTCTACTACCGTGAACTGGGGCTTTTATAGGTGGGCAGCACGGCAAACAGGTAGGGCATCGACGGGAATTGCCGTCGTGGAATTCGAGCCCTGAATTATGCATTCTGTAATGGGATCCAAATCATTTCATGAGTTTGTATAATCCCTTCATTTAATTCAGCAGAATTCATCTCAGAAACAAAAAAAAATGGCTCAAAATAATTGTGTGATATTGGGTCTCATTCATCACTTCATGTATTAGGTCATTCAGGTCGTAACAAAATAAATCTCCCACAAACCACACGCCTCAAAAAGTTAAAGACTTAATGACTTACCCTCATTTGGCCAAGTTTGGTGATGGTCTTGCTACTTCTTTTTTTGGCGGCCGTTGGCTCATCCTCCGAAGCTTTTCCTTGCAATTTCCTATGGAAAAATTGCTGGGACACCTTCTTTCAAAACTCTGTGCTGAACTTAAGTCAAAACTCTCCTTGAGGAATGGAGTCTGCTCAAAGCAATCGCGAGTGAAATGGTCACTGCACAGCATTGCTTGGTCTCCAGTTCGCCCTTGTTCTCTGTACTTGCTTTGTCCATGCTTTACAGTTCATCATCTTTCAGAAACTTAAATGGAATCAGACTCGCCAGGATAATTTGAACATCCAGCGGAAACACAACGAGACAGCATTTTTAAAAGTTTAGCTTGAGAATTCACCGCGCTGAAACCGCTTTGTTCACACAGGAAGTTACCGCGATAACGTCACACTCTAGATCTCAGTGAGGAAACAGTGTCAAAACATGGCGGCCATTTCAAAAATGAAATTTGGCTACCCCAATGCTGGTCATCTTCATTAGAATGCCAAATCAAGTGTATGTTCTTTCAAAACTGAGACTACATATACCTGTTTGATTTTATTGTGCCAAGTGACCATCTAAATGTCAGCCACAGGAAGTTGCACTGGAATGACCAGAGGAGAAGGTATGGCGAAGGGAATTAACTGCTGATGATCCAAAACATACCACCTCATCTGTGAAACAAGGTCATGTGTGGGAATTAATGGTTGCCGATGGAATTGGTTCCCTTGGGTTTTTGATGAAGTGACTGCCGACAATGGCTTCAGGATAAGTTGATGATCTCTCAACAGTGTAGGGCCATTCATCAACCTCAAAGATTCAGTAAGAGGCATCAAAGCTCACTGGATGGCACTTAAATAAAATTGGTAGATATTCCAACAAACTTCAAACTGTGTTCTTGACAAAACCCTTAAAACGAAGCTGAAAGCCTAACCTTCAAGCAAATCTTGATTGCTTGAGTTCAAATCCATTATTGCAGTATGCAGAGACATTAAAATTATATCACTGTCCAAATACTTGTGGACGAGACTGTGCGAGAGGAAACACAAAGGGATGCATACTTTAAGGAAAAGAAACTTATGTTGAAGACACCCCACCGTTCCTGTTCTGAGGATTACTTTAAATCCTGGTTTGGAAAGAATTCTGTATTCAACCTCTACAAATTCCGCATGAAATCAGTACCTTTTCTGCTTACCCTGTGGTACCTACCAAAATATTAGGGCGAGTAAAACGTCAAGCTTATATCTAGTAAAGAAAATTCAGAGTTTAATATCTGGTGCTGCCATTATTGGTAATAGCATACAAAGGCAGCAGCCATGTTACTGATGACACAGCGGGTTGCAAGGGCATGCGCAGCATATGCATTCGCAATATTACACATGCGTGCGCATGCGGCCAGCGCCATTTCGAGTCAAAGATGGACCAAGGGTGCACTAGTGGGATCTAAGGCAAGTTCGGGCTAGGGACTATTAGGTATGGGGTACTAGGTTAGGTTTCAGTTCTGTCTTTCAATTTCATGTTCTGCTGTAGCACAATCCTACAACAGCTTACAAGCTCTCGAGCGGTACATAGAGAAGCGATATATCTTTCAAGATTTGCTCGAAGTAGTCGATGCCGCTGTGTTTGCGTCGCCACATGTATTCGGCAACGTGAAAACCAAAGCCTTCGCGGCAGTGAGCACTCGACAGGGATTGTTTGCTCTTCCACCATTGGCACTCAAGATTTTGAGAATGAGCACCGGAGTTAGGATCAATAAAGTTCACGGAGTGATTTACCAGGAGATCGTCTCTGTGAAGAAAATGCCCGCAATCATATGACCGCCAGCAGTCGGTCACGATTGTCGAACCAGCAGCAACATATTGCTTTATAAGGGTTGCTAGCGTCGCTGAATCCCGGTTTGAAATCTCAGTTAAGAAAACCTCCTTCGTCTCTTGGCAAATCCCGCCTAATACCCACTTCACATCTCTCACACTGCCTCTACCGTATTTGCGTGGGCAAAATTTGGCTTCATCCATTTCAATCACTTTACCTGGGCCCCCTATAGCTTTGGTGCTGTTCTGCTTTATTGCATGAAAGCAAACTTCACGGCAAAAAGTGAACCATTCGTTAACAGTTTCAGAACTTGTGACTCCATCATCGACGCTTGATTCCCTTATTGCCACTTTGTTCGACATCTGTTTCGCCCAGCAATAGGTGAGCACCAGGATTTTCCGCAACGACATCTTGCTATCGGCAAACCAGGTGCCATGACGAATACTGCGGTGACTGAGCCGACCGCTGCATTTCCGTCTGTAGCAGCGCCATACAAAGCCCTCTCGACAATTCGCTTTCGTATACCACGTAAGAGCTTTGCGACACCGCTTACAAACCGGATCGCTGGCAAGCAGGCCCCTCTTCTGGCAGAATTCAACAGTGGCCTCTGGTGTCGCCAGCATCTCGTACAAGCGCCACATATTCCAGGCAGCTTGCATGTTTGGCGTACTCGTGTTTGTTGTAGGATGATGTTGCTGGTCACCACACAACCTTTTCATACACTCAGAAGTAATTATCTGACGTGTCACCGATTCCATGCCTTCGACTTCCATTTTAAAACACGTGCAAATTTATGGCTGCCCAACTACACCACAAACAATGGTTTGTACCGCACAAGTTATCCTACCTATACTACGGTCAACGGATCAGCCGGGTCCCCTTCATTATAAAGTCGAAACGAACATAAACATGACGTTACCTCATTAATATTATTATATATTGGCGTCTGACCTACAGCTTACCTTTATCCTTAAGCGATAGATGTAATCTAATGCGGAGTTCCGCAAACAAACTCAGTTGGTCGAGTGGTTAAGACTGTTTGTGCTGTATTAGTAGGCTAATCATAGCGCTTTCCGCAAGTTCCGGATTCGCACCTCGCTGGAGCCCCCAATATAGTATAAACCTAAAAATGTCACGCTTTGTCCACAGCTTCCTAAACGTAGACTGATGCGACAGAGGCAGTATGAAGAAGAAAAGTAGGCCTACCTGGAGAGGAGTGTGGTAGTAGGAGTGGGGCCTATCGCCGATCGTTTTTTCTTTTGTCTTTTCAACGCCGTCTGGGCCCCTTCCTTTTAAAATCGTTCCCCCATGATTTTAAACTCCGTTCTCACAAATAATACTCTGGCGCCCCCCCTTAAAAAAAGCACCGGCAAATAAAAAGCCAAAGAATGAGGTTGGAAACGGAATTCTTTCCCGTGGTTTAGAACTAAAGTAACCCTCTCGTTAGAACATCAACCATACAAGCAATGGACTATGAGCGAACAGTGTTGGGTAATTTCATTGAATATTAGTTACTTCGACAAATTCATTGCATAAAAAGCCCAAGGAAACACACTTTCCAGCACATTTAAAGGATCACCACATGACCGACGATTGAGAAAGTCCGGTGGTCAATCCTGCAAACCAAGAACACGTAGCGACATTATTATTCGCGTCATCTCTCTGAATTCACAAAGATGTGCACATTTGTCTATCCCTCATTTAGGTAAAGTTGAACAAGCTGGCCGCAAAAATTTCCGAATTCCCCTCAAATACTGCAATCTGATGCACTTCGCCGTTTTAATTAATCTTGCAAACCTAACAGAGCATAGGCCTATTAATGAGTGAAACTCGTCTCATATCATCACGTATCAGTAACATCGATTACACAAAATAACTCACGCTTAGGCATCGTGGAAGGCAAATAATCCTGACCGCGGGTAGCAACTGAATGCGAAAATTGCCGTGATCTTCAGCAAAATATTGAGGAATATACGGAAGTACACAGTCATAACAATAGCATTTCCGGTACAGTGCTTGGACAGCGTTTCAAACTAAAAGTGCTATGTTCTTCTTCTTCTTCTTCTTCTTCTTTTGGTTTAAAAGCGGCTTTTTATTACTTATTTTATAGGTGCATACCGCCACCAACTGTACCGAAGTATGTATCATCTTCTTCTGAGCCACTGCATTTTTTCATATATGAATTTAAAAAAAATCTTATTAAATCCTAACTTTATCTCCTTTAGATACTCTTCCAGAGCTTTCTGTGTGTCCTTCACCCCCTCTCCCGTTGTTCCCAACAAATCCTAAAGGTTTAATTTTCTTCCTACCTTTGCGATCTTTTGAGCCAGCCTTACTCTCTTCTTCCCGTATTTCCGACAATGTAACAGAATATGTTCTATATTCTCAGTGATTTCACATTCAGTACATTTATCTGAGTCAATTTTACCAATCAAAAATAATGTTTTATTTAACCCTGTGTGATTAAATCTTAATCTAGTTCGCACTGTCTCCTCTTTCCTGTTTTCTCTATATACATTGTGCGCATACACACTTTTCTGTAAGCTGGAATATTTCCTTCCACTAATGTCCTTGTCCCATCTATCTTGCCATTTCTTCATAAATTTGTGCTTGAGTATTGCCTTAATTTCTCCTTTGCCAAAAGGAATTATATTCCTCATCCAAGTTGCTTTTTTAGTCATTTTATCTGCTCCTTCATTCCCTTTAATGCCCACGTGAGCAGGAATCCAACAAAATTGCACATGTATTCCAATACTTCATAGTCTGTACAGACTTTGTTGAATTTCTACCAATAAATCTTCCCTATTAGCCTTTAAATTTTGGATGCTGAGAAGGTCTGCTATAGAATCAACACAACATCCTGCTTTATCTGGTCTTACTTCCTCCACCCACTGCAATCCTATAATAATAGCCATCATTTCTGCAGAGTAGACTGACACTTGAGCAGGTAATCCTTTCCCAATGCTAACACTCTTTGATGGTATGTACAGTGCCATGAAAAAGTATTTGCCCCCTTCGTGATTTCTTACTTTTTTGCATATTTTTCACACTTAAATGTTTCAGATCAAATTTTAATATAAGAAAAAGATAACCCGAGTAAATACAAAATGCCGTTTTTAAATGATGATTTCATTTATTTAAAGGAAAAAGCTATCCAAACCGACCTGGCCCTATGTGAAAAAGTAATTGCCCCCCTTGTTAAATCATGAATTAACTGTGATTTACCACATTTTTTGAGTCCAGTTTCACTAGCCACACCCAGGCCTGATTACTGCCAGACCTGTTGAATCACGAAATCACTTAAATAGAACCTGTCTGACAAAGTGAAGTAGGCTAAAAGATCTCAAAAAGCAACATGTCATGCTGCGAACTAAAGAAATTGAAGAACAAATGAGAAACAAAGAAATTGACATCTATCAGTCTGGAAAGGGTTGCAAAGCAATTTCTAAGGCTTTGGGACTCTGGTGAATCACGATGAGAGCCATTATCCACAAATGGAGAAAACTTGGAACAGTGGTGAACCTCCCCAGTAGTGGCCGGCCAACCAAAATTACTCCAAGACTCCATTGACGACTCATCCAGGAGGTCACAAAAAAACCCATAACAACATTTGAAGAACTGCAGGCCTCACTTGCCTCAGTTAAAGTCAGTGCTCATGATTCAACAATAAGACAGAGACTGGACAAAAAATGGCATCCATGGGAGAGTTCCAAGGCGAAAACCACTGCTGACCAAAAAGAACATGAAGGCTCGCCTCACATTTGCCAAAATACATCTTGATGAACCCCAAGACTTTTGGGAAAATATTCTATGGACTGATGAGACATAAGTTGAACTTTTTGGAAGGTGTGCGTCCTATTACATCAGGCGTAAAACTAACACAGCATTTCATAAAAAGAACATCATACCAAAAGTCAAACATGGTGGTGGTAGTGTGATGGTTTGGGGCTGCTTTGCTGCTTCAGGACCTGGACAACTTGTCATAATTGATGGAACCATGAACTCTGCTCTCTACTGGAAAATCCTGAAGGAGAATGTTCAACCCTCAGATTGTGATCTCGAGCTCAAGTGCACTTGGGTTATGCAGCAGGACAATGATCTGAAACACACCAGCAAGTCCACCTCTGAATGGACCAAAACATGACAGTTCTTGCTCAAAACCCCTCCAATGTGGCTGAATTAAAATAATTCTGCAAAGAAGAGTGGGCTAAAATTCTTCCACAGTGATGTGAAAGACTCATTGCCAGTTATTGCAAACGTTTGATTGCAGTTCTTGTTGCCGAGGGTGGCACAACCAGTTATTAGGATTTAGGGGGCAATTACTTTTTCACATATGGCCAGGTAGGTTTGGATAGATTTTTACCCTTAATAAATGAACTCATCATTTAAAAACTGCATTTTGTATTTACTTGGGTTGTCTTTGTCTAATATTAAAATTTGTTTGATGATCTGAAACATTTAAGCGTGACAAATATGCAAAAAAGGAAGAAATCAGGAAGGGGGCAAATACTTTCTCACAGCACTGTATACTCCTACACCTACAGTTCCTTTATCATCTTTGGACCCATCTGTATACATCAAGATAGTTATAGTATGTGCTCCGAATATAATTACTTGCCATGGGTCCTTTCTCACACTGTCCCCATTCTTTCTTCATTTCTATGATATAAATCTCCCTCTGATCTGGGGAAGAACCAAGGGGAGATATTACTAATGGGGGTTGGAGAATTACAACACATTTCCTATTTTGTATTCTTGTGATTTAGCCTTTATTACCCATTCAAAATCATTTCCTTGAATTTTGTCTTCCTCCCAACATTCCTGACACTTTTGATTGGGTTTTCGTAACCATAACCTTGCAACGGTTTTCATAACCATAACCCTGCAACCGGCTCCAATATGTAAGCATTGACCTCTCTCATAAGATCCAGAGGTATTTCTCCCAATTCAACCTGAGTTGTCTTTGTTGGTGTTGACCTCATTGCACCAGTACAGATCCTCAATGCTTTATTTACCACTCTATCTATTCTCATGAGATGCATTAGAGCAGCTTCCCCATACATGTAACACCCATAATCTATTATTGACCTCATCAAAGCCCCGAACATTATATGCATAGTAAAGCTTGTTTATCTTCTCCCCTAGTCTTTCCCAGCCACCGCTCTCATTAGAGTCATAACTTTTTTACATTTTGATTCTACCTTTTCCACCTGCGTTTTCCATGTGCCCTTTTGATCTAACCGAATGCCCAGATATTTGAAATGATCTACCTTTTCCAAGTTTTGTCCAAAAAATTTTAGACTTGGTTTATCCATCCCTTTCTTCTTGGTGAATATCATATAGCAAGACTTACTTGTGGAAAGTTTAAATCCCCAGTTATATGACCATTTCTCTACTTTGGTAACTGCCTCTTTAAATTTACCAATTACGCTTGAGACATCTCATTCTCTTGCCCAGATGGACCCATCTTCTGCTTATAGTGCTGACCCAATCTTTCTGTCTGCTTATAGCGCTGATCCAATCCTTCTGTCTGCTTATAGCGCTGATCCAATCCTTCTGTCTGTTTATAGCGCTGATCCAATCCTTCTATCTGCTTATAGCGCTGATCCAATCCTTCTGTCTGCTTATAGCGCTGATCCAATCCTTCTGTCTGCTTATAGCGCTGATCCAATCCTTCTGTCTGCTTATAGCGCCGATCCAATCCTTCTGTCTGCTTATAGCGCTGATCCAATCCTTCTGTCTGCTTATAGCGCCGATCCAATCCTTCTGTCTGCTTATAGCGCTGATCCAATCCTTCTGTCTGCTTGTAGTGCTGATCCAATCCTTCTGTCTGCTTATAGCGCTGATCCAATCCTTCTGTCTGCTTATAGCACTGATCCAATCCTTCTGTCTGCTTATAGCGCTGATCCAATCCTTCTGTCTGCTTATAGCGCTGATCCAGTCCTTCTGTCTGCTTATAGCACTGATCCAATCCCTCTGTCTGCTTATAGCGCTGATCCAATCCTTCTGTCTGCTTATAGCGCTGATCCAATCCTTCTGTCTGCTTATAGCGCTGATCCAATCCTTCTGTCTGCTTATAGCGCTGATCCAATCCTTCTGTCTGCTTATAGTGCTGATCCAATCCTTCTGTCTGCTTATAGTGCTGATCCAATCCTTCTGTCTGCTTATAGTGCCGATCCAATTCTTCTGTCTGCTTATAGCGCCGATCCAATCCTTCTTTCTGCTTATAGCGCCGATCCAATCCTTCTGTCTGCTTATAGCGCCGATCCAATCCTTCTGTCTGCTTATAGCGCCGATCCAATCCTTCTGTCTGCTTATAGCGCCGATCCAATCCTTCTGTCTGCTTATAGCGCCGATCCAATCCTTCTGTCTGCTTATAGCGCCGATCCAATCCTTCTGTCTGCTTTATAGCGCTGATCCAATCCTTCTGTCTGCTTATAGCTCTGATCCAATCCTCTGTCTGCTTGTCTGCAATCCTTCTGTCTGCTTATAGCGCTGATCCAATCCTTCTGTCTGCTTATAGCGCTGATCCAATCCTTCTGTCTGCTTATAGCGCTGATCCAATCCTTCTGTCTGCTTATAGCGCTGATCCAATCCTTCTTTCTGCTTATAGCGCTGATCCAATCCTTCTGTCTGCTTATAGTGCCGATCCAATCCTTCTGTCTGCTTATAGTGCCGATCCAATCCTTCTGTCTGCTTATAGTGCCGATCCAATCCTTCTTTCTGCTTATAGGGCCGATCCAATCCTTCTGTCTGCTTATAGCGCCGATCCAATCCTTCTGTCTGCTTATAGCGCCGATCCAATCCTTCTTTCTGCTTATAGCGCCGATCCAATCCTTCTGTCTGCTTATAGCGCCGATCCAATCCTTCTGTCTGCTTATAGCGCTGATCCAATCCTTCTGTCTGCTTATAAGCTGATCCAATCCTCTGTCTGCTTATAGCGCTGATCCAATCCTTCTGTCTGCTTATAGCGCTGATCCAATCCTTCTGTCTGCTTATAGCGCTGATCCAATCCTTCTGTCTGCTTATAGCGCTGATCCAATCCTTCTGTCTGCTTATAGCGCTGATCCAATCCTTCTTTCTGCTTATAGCGCTGATCCAATCCTTCTGTCTGCTTATAGTGCCGATCCAATCCTTCTGTCTGCTTATAGTGCCGATCCAATCCTTCTGTCTGCTTATAGTGCCGATCCAATCCTTCTTTCTGCTTATAGTGCCGATCCAATCCTTCTGTCTGCTTATAGTGCCGATCCAATCCTTCTGTCTGCTTATAGCGCCGATCCAATCCTTCTGTCTGCTTATAGCGCCGATCCAATCCTTCTGTCTGCTTATAGCGCTGATCCAATCCTTCTGTCTGCTTATAGCGCTGATCCAATCCCTCTGTCTGTTTATAGCGCTGATCCAATCCTTCTGTCTGCTTATAGCGCTGATCCAATCCCTCTGTCTGTTTTTTTATTGAAAAAAACATGTAAACATTCACAGTGCAGGGTGGAAAAAGTATTTGAACCCTTGGATTTAATAACTGGTTGACCCTCCTTTGGCAGCAATAACCTCAACCAACGTTTCCTGTAGTTGCAGATCAGAACTGCACAAGACTCAGGAGGAATTTTGGACCATTCCTCTTTACAAAACTGTTATTCTTGGGATGTCTGGAGTGAATCGCTCTCTTGAGGTCATGCCACAACATCTCAGTCAGGTTGAGGTCAGGACTCTGACTGGGCCGCTCCAGAAGGCGTATTTTCTGCTGTTGAAGCCATTCTGTTGTTGATTTACTTCTGTGCTTTGGGTCGTTGTCCTGTTGCATCACCCATCCTTTGTTGAGCTTCAGTTGGTGGACAGATGGTCTTCAGTTCTGCAGCAAAATGTCTTGATAAACTTGGGAATTCATTTTTCTGTTGATGATAGCAATCTGTCAAGGCCCTGAGACAGCAAAGCAGCCCCAAACCATGATGCCCCTCCACCATACTTCACAGTTGGGATGAGGTTTTGATGTTGATGTGCTGTGTCTATTTTCTTCGCACATAGCGTTGTGTGTTCCTTCCAAACAACTCAACTTTGGTTTCATCTGTCCACAGAATATTTTGCCAGTAGTGCTGTGGAACATCCAGGTGCTCTTTTGCAAACTTCAAATGTGCAGCAGCTTTTTTTTTTTTTTTTTTGGACAGCAGTGGCTTCCTCCGTGGTGTCCTCCCATGAACTCCATTCTTGTTAAATGTTTTACTGATAGTAGATTTGTCAGCAGAGATGTTAGCATGTGCCGGAGATTTCTGTAAGGCTTTAGCAGACACTCTGGGATTCTTCTTCACCTCATTGAGCATTCTGCGCTGTGCTCTTGCAGCCATCTTTACAGGACGGCCACTCCTAGGGAGAGTAGCAACACTGCTGAACTGTCTCCATTTATAGACAATCTGTCTTACCGTGGGCTGATGAACATCAAGGCTTTTAGAGATACTTTTGTGACCCTTTCCAGCTTCATGCAAGTCAACAATTCTTAATCGTAGGTCTTCTGAGAGCTCTTTTGTGCGAGGCGTGGTTCACATCAGGCAATGCTTCTTGAGAATAGCAAACTCAAAACTGGTGTGTGTTTTTCATAGGGCAGGGCAGCTTTAACCAACACCTCCAATCTCGTCACATTGATTATACTCCAGGTTGGCTGACTCCTGACTCCGATTAGCTCTTGGAGAAGTCATTAGCCGAGGGGTTCACATACTTTTCCCACCCTGCACTGTGAATGTTTACATGTTGTGTTCAATAAAAACATGAAAACATGTAATTATTTGTGAGGTATTAGTTTAAGAAGACTGTATTTGTCTATTGTTGTGACTTAGATGAAGAGCAGATCACATTTTATGACCAATTTATGCAAAAAACCAGGTAATTCCAAGGGTTCACATACTTTTTCTAGCAATTGTATATCATTTATCATCATGCTTAACAACACTGGACTAGTAATACTCCCTTGTGGAATTCCATTATCAATTTCATATTCATCTCATAGTTCTGATCCAACTTTAACTCATTCTTTCATAAAGAAGGTCTAAAACCCAGTTATAAAACCGTCCTCTAATTTCCATCTTATTCAATTTCATTAACAACCCCTCCTTCCACATGGAATCATAAGCCGTTTCAATATCAAAGAACACAATAGTCATCAATTCCTTCATCTTAAACATTTTCTCCATCTCATTAATAACTTTTATCACAGCGTCCATTTTTGAACCCCCTTTCCTAAAACCACTTTTATATGTGGAAAAAAGGCCTCTGTATTCAAGGAAGTAATTTAGTCTTCTTAATAATATTTTCTCCATCCATTTACAGAGATGGGAAGTGAAGAAAATCTCTGTTGTTTAGTTTCTTCTTTTACTGCTTTTTCGACGATTCCAAAACAGGCTGTTTAATTCACTGTTAATCCCGGATGGAAATAACTTGCATACGGAGCCAATGGTAATGATGAGACACGTGAAGCACTTTATTACAAGTTCAGTTGCGATGGAAAAACAGACGTGCCCACGGGAGAGGTCAGCATCACACACACACAACACAGACACACAAGCAGTATATATGATGTGAGGTAGCACCTAACCAGACAGTCACCCCCACCTGGGCCGTCCCGAGGAGATGGCTCTCTATTCACAGTATTCATAGGTAAGCCTAGTCTATAAGCTTCCCTGACAGGATGCCCAGACCCCCCTCCCTCACTTAGCAATACAATGGTGACTGTCCTCAGGTGCCAAACTGATTTACATGTTTATGGGGAAAGCAGGTAGAGGGCAATCAATGTGTTGGATAAAACTCATTCAGATTGGGCAAATGACTCCCAAACTGTCCGCCGGCGCCCAGTTGATTTGCATAGCTACTATACTGAGGGAAACCTGATAGTCAGCAATGAAGGTATTAGCCGAAACCAGTTGGCTTTCACGAGTCTCCATGTGTTCGGAAGTATGATAGAAAAACTGGGGGAACACGCTGAGAAACCCCGAAATCTTACAGAAGTTAAGGCAATAGGTCTGTAATTGCCAGCATTGCTTGGATGCCTCCCAGGTTTATTAAAAGGTAATATTAATGCACTTTTCCAACTTTCTGGCATTTTCCCTTCTTCCCATATCTTATTAAATAAGTGCAAGATTAGCTTCAATACTTTTTCCGGTAATTTTCTAAACAAAACATAACTCAACTGGTCTACTCCTGGAGCAGTGTTTCTGGTTCCATTTAATACTATTACCAGTTCATTCATGGTCATTTCAGCATCCATAGGACTTCCCTCATTATCTTTCTTTATAAGCACATCCTTGTTTTTATTCAATTTTTTTTTGTCTTCTGTTTTTGGACATCGTCAAGATGATCGCCACTATGCACACTCGCAAATTTCTTTTCTAGTATTCCTAGTTTGCCTTCTCTTTATCTGTTATTGCTAGCATTCCATCATCTTCCAATGCTGGTATTTTAGCATAAGCTTTTTTCCCCACTCATTTTTTTTCAACATTGACCAAACATCTTCTATTTTAACTTCCGTCATTATATTAATATATATTAATTCCTCAATGCACTTCGGTTACTATTCTTGATTACTCTACGAGCTAGAGCTTTTTTCTTCTGATAATTAATTATGCTCTCTTGATTCAGATTATTCCATAACATCCCTAGCGCAACATTTTGCTCTTTAATTGCTTCTGTACATTTATTTTCCTTTATTACAGGGAAGTCCCACTGAGACAGAGGTCTCTTTTTCTGGGGAGCCCTGAATACAATAAAACAATTACAAAGTGGGTTAACAACACCAAGCGCAGTAGAATTCACACAATTACACTACCAGTCAAAAGTTTTAGAACCCCCCCAATTTTTCCAGTTTTTTTAGTGAAAATTATGTAGTTTAATGTCTCATTGTACTCTGAAATGAAAGCATAGAACAAATAAACAATGAAGTTAAAAAATCATGGAATCAATTTATAAACGAAAATGTATTCTAACTTTTGACTCATCAAAGTAGCCACCTTTGGCCGATATAACAGCTGAACACACTCGTGGCATTCTTTCTACAATGGAAATCAAATATTCTCCAGAAAGTTCTTTCCAACTCTGCTGCAGAAGTTCCCATAAATGTGCGGCACTTTTAGGTTGCTTTGCTTTCACTCTTCTGTCCAGTTCATCCCAAACCATCTCGATGGGGTGTAAGTCTGGAGACTGTGCTGCCACTCCATGCTTTCAAGCTTACCATCTTGTTCTTTTTTCCCAAGGTAGTTCTGGCAGAACTTGGACTTATGTTTTGGGTCATTATGTTGCTGTAGGATGAACCCCTGATCAACTAGCCACACACCAGAGGGTACTGCATGGGGCTGCAGTTTGCTGTGGTAGCTGTTTTGGTTCAGACAGAGGGGGTTGAAGTAATCAAGAAAAGTTGGGACACCTGTAGGAATTGGTAGAACCAACTTTCAGGGCTCGAACAACCTCTATTGCTGCAGAAATACTTGTTCCCTGAAAATGGCCTTTTTGTATAATTCTGAAATGTACATTATTTTTCACTTTTGGGTAACTGCCTTTTTTTAACCTCTGGCAGTTCACCACTTACCATTGTACCATTTCAAGCTATTCATTGGACTTGAACTGCTTGAATTTCAATTAAAAAAACTGGAAAAACTGGGGTGTTCTAAAACTTTTGACCAGTAGTGTACATACAACAATTGCAGACTAAAGGAAAATACAATTTTAAAAAAAGTTTAAAAATACACTTAAAAATAAAAAAAGAAAATAATAAAATGAGTAAAAAAATACAAGAACAAAGGACAGAGAACAAGTCCTAAGTTAAAACTAAAGGCAAGTACATCTGGCCTCCGCAAGTAACATCTCCCACAGTCGATTCTTGAAGGACTCAAACAGAATACAGCAATTAAGCTTCAGAGTGTCTCAGCAGAAACAAGGTGTAAATGAGCTAAAAGCAGAACAGCCCAAATATGTCCTAGTCCTGGGTGACTCTAACAAAATCCACCCTTGCGATCTGACATGCTGGCCACTGATTTTTATGGACAAAAGTCTAGTAAGATAGGAAGGAAGTTTGCCAAGCAATGCTTTATAGATAAATAAAATACAATGGAGCTTCCTTCTAAAATAAAGGGAAAATCACCCCACGGAATTATATAACACACAGTGATGAGTGCGGAAACCATCACCAGTGATAAAACATTTATCATTCCACCATGGAACCTTTTTCCTTTTCCCTCCCACTGATTTGAATGGTATGCTATTCAGTGCTGCATTCCTGATCAGCTGCGAAACTTCAGATGCACATTCCTCTACACTACCCTCCACTGAGACTGAATCTGCTGATTTACACCATATTTCTTTAAATTTTTCCCAATCAGCTTTTTTAAACCACCACGTCTTACGACTATATGCTTCTTGTATAATCATTTCTATATTTACGGAGCATATTATTGGGAAATGATCGCTTCAAATACTTGACCTGCCTTTAACATTCCACTCACAGGAACTTGCCAGATTATTAGATACTAAAGTGAGGTCAATACAAGACAGCGTGGGAGACCGCATGTCAATTCTTCTGCCATTTCCATTATTTAGACAAACCAACTGTCTCAAGTCCATCAGTTCTTCTACTGCATCTCCATTGTTGTCATTATACTTACTTCCCCAAGGGCAATTATGGGCATTAAACTCTCCACTCCATATTTCTCTTTTGTTTCCTTGTTTCCTTATTAGCTTATGAAATATTTCTGTACTTAATGTTTTCCAAGGGTTATATAAGTTGATTACTATCAAATTCCCATCTGCTTTACATATTTCCACAGCAACACATTCCATTTCTGTTGTGGTCATTATTCTTCTGAATGCCATCCCATCCCTTATAAATGTTGCACAATCCCTTCCTTGATTGCCATTTCTATCGAATCGTACCCATTTATATCCAGGTATAATAAATTCTCTGAATTTTTTGAGAATATTATGCACTGTAGATGGTGGGATATTCAAAGTCTTCGCAATTTAACATTGACAAACAATTTCTGAAATTGGTCCACAATTTTTTGATGCAGTTTTTCGCAGATTGGTGAGCCTCTGCCCATCCTTACTTCTGAGAGACTCTGCCTCTCTAAAATACTCTTTTTATACTCAGTCATGTGGCTGACCTGATGCCAATTAACCTAATTAGTTGCAAAATGCTCCTCCAGCTGTTATTTTACCCCTTACTTTTCCAGCCTTTTGATGCCCTGTCCCGACTTTTTTGAAATGTGTTGCTGCCATCAAATTCAAACTAAGCTAATATTTTTCATGAAATGGTAAAATGTCTCACTTTCAACATCTGATATGTTGTCTATGTTCTATTGTGAATAAAATGTGGGTTTATGAGATTTGCAAATCATTGTATTCTGTTTTTATTCATGTTTAACACAAAGTCCCAACTACATTGGAATTGGACTTTGTATATGAATCATATAATGTCATATTTTGAAATGAAGAAAATTTAAGGGGTCTTCAGGGTAAGGTGTAGAAATAACCATAATAATGTAAAAACTAAGAAATAAACATACTCAACATGATTTTAACCTCATAAAATATAGTATTTTGATGAAAATTTACGTGGTTGCCATGGAAATGGCACTTTAATGACAAAATCTGAAAACAGTTTGTGGCGCTGATATTTCAATAATCCATGATCATATTTTACTCAAATTAGTCTCATATGAAAGGTTTAAGATAGTTCTATGAAATGACATAGGATTTTTTTGTTTTGAACCTTTATGAATATTTAATGAGCTCTGTTATGTAACCATAGCGAAAATCGCTATCATCAACTTGCTTCATTTTCAAAATTAACCCCCTAGGGATACATCTATCAAGAAAATCCTAAGTCATTTCATAGATCTCCAAATTTTAAGTCAATCAGATGAATATTAATAATTTTATGAATGCCACAAGGTTGAAAGTCAGTCGAAATCGTGATTTTTGGTAATTTGCATTTAAAGTCGCAAGTAACAATTGAGGCAGAGGAAAAACATAGATTCTTTGTGTTTACTGGCATCTCACTGCATTCCTTTATTTTATTTATTTCATGTGAAAATCAAAAATATTGAAATTATTGAAAAAAATTGACATTTTTACCCTGAAGACCCCTTAAAGCAAGGTATATTTCCCTTTCTTGTATAGGTAAATTGCTCTCCTCTCACTGACTGCTGGCTTTAATGGTCTCCAAGTTTTTTTCTGCCATACAAAAAGTTGAGTACTCATGCGCCCTCCAAATCTCGCTTTTTCACGCTCTTAATCCACTTCCTTCAACTATGTGGCTGTAGACATGGAGAAATTTCACGGGAGGAATTAGACAAACGGAATGATCAAACCAGTAGCCCACATCAGTTAAGCTCTCGCTTAGTGGTTGTTGACAGTCAGAAGGGTCGGGATTTTCCGCGTTGGAAGTGTGACTTTCGTCCACTATCCGCTGAATCAGTTCTGCTTTTTTCAATCTTGCCGTCTGCAGCCCCAGATTAAGGCCCTGCTGTCTGATCTCGTTCAGTTTTAGCCTTGATAATGCTCGTCTCTCGATGATGCTTGCTTACATTTGGTCGCCATTTTTTTTTTTTTTTTTCCTTCCTGACCTACAAGGCTCTCACTGCACATGCGCAACACAAATCTCGCATAATCTCGCTCTAAACCCGAACCGGTCGATTCCCGTCAGATTCTACAATCCAATGTGTTTTGCCGTTTCGGTCAATCTTGCCTACTGAGCACAGCATAACTGAGTGAAACCCGTCACCAAGCAGAACTCCGCAACAGAATAATATCGGTTAAAGAAAATAACTCGCCCTTAGGGATCGACGACATAATTGCTTAAACTTAACGGAATACTTGGGAGGCAAATAATCCTAAATGCGTGTTAAAAGTGAATGCAAATAAATTGCTGTAATCGTCAAGAAAGTACTGATGGATGTCGGATGTACATAAAGCAATGGGATTTCCAATGCAGTGCCTGAACAGTGTTTTGCGCTTAAAGCACCTTGATTTCTGCCTTTGAAATTGATCACCCGCTCCCAGGCATGAGACTTCACAAGACGTCCAGCAAAAATACCATCGTCACGGAGGACGCCTTTTAATCCCTTGATAACTGTGTTCATCTGAAAAAAATTATTTGTTCATTGTCACAAATCATGGATCGTTACATCTAAATCACTTTCCTCTGACCAGACTTAATCTATCGTGCAATTCAAGCCTTTCCGTCCAAGGAGCTGTTAATGCAAATGAACGAAAAAGTCTGAGTTTGAGATAAGCAATTAATGAGCAATAAAATGGCTGTATCAAGGAGTAATAAAAAATTCAGCAGCAGATGGTTGACCGCTATTTTCACTTGTTTCCCTTTTCATTTCAGTTCTGATATACAATCCATAATACAATTGCTAAAACAAACAAAAACAGCCAAAAAAAAAGTTTTATGGATAAGCAGGCATAAATTATTATTTACATAATTATACACTCCATAAATAATTATTTACACACAGATATGCACACACATACACACACACACACACACAACACACACACATACAAGCAGTTCACACACGCATGAGCAGTGCACACACACATAAGTTGTTGGCTTCTGTAGCTTTAATTGACATCTGTTCAGTTGATTCAGGCAATATCTGTTCAGTCATCAGCATTATTCACCATCATTCATGAGAAATCATGCATGCTCCAGTATTACACTGGAAGAGGGTTGTTATCTTTTGGTTGCAGTTTTCAAGGCAAGTTGGCAGTGTTTTGGTTTGCCTGTCTCTGGGACGACCTGTGACCCTACTAAAAGTCCTCTGAAACAAGTAGCCTTGAAGTTGTTATTTTGCAAAGGATGCCAACTAATGATAAAAGAGAAAAACAAGTAAGAAGCAGACATTACGTTATTGAACCATTGTAGCGTGAGAGGGAGGAAAAACCATAATTGGAAGATATTTCCTGTGATAAAGGTATAAAAACTGGGTGTGAAAAGCAGAATGTCAGATCTCCTTGCGCAAAAAGAACTTGGCTTTATATTCATCAATATGCCCCAATAAAGCCAAATTTTCTGAAGAATCTCTCTCTCCAATTGCTTGAGGATGGGGGAACCTCATAAAATAAAGATATTTCTGAATGAAAACCACAACATTAGGTGGTACACAATTTAATGTGCAAATTAATGGGACACGACAATGTCAAACAGAAAATACAATCCAACACTCGCCGGACTTTAGTGCGATTACATGGTGACGGTACTGCACGTCCCCTAATTTGAACACATAAATCTTTAAGAGCCAGTTTTTATAAGAGTCAGGCAGATTTCTATTACAGGGTGATTCATGACCCCTTCAGATTTGTCCGAAATTTTTTAATATATGTTAGAAACAAACAAAAATCACATTTTCTATCCTTAATAGGATCTGCTTTTTTTTTTAGGGGGTCCTGGAATATCGGGGTCAAAATCAGCCAAAATGGAAAAATCCCTAAAATTAGGTTTTTGAATGCTTGTATTTCTGTGCGCCCTGAGTGAGCCAAATTGATTTCCATTTGTGCAAGTCTATTGGGTATGGACTCTCCAAAAATGTGAAAATTTTGGTGGCTGACTTAGGGCGCAGCCCATAGGTGGCGCTGCAAATCACTACTTTTTTTGATTATGCACACTTTCCCAGGGGTTGTGTGGCTTGCGCCCTAAGTCAGCCAGGGTATTTTATACATGTCATGATAGATCAGCACCTCTTATTTGGATATGGATGAAAATTACGGCGGCTGACTTAGGGCGCACAAGTAAACGGGTGCTTTTTGCCGCCAAAAGGTGAAATTACCACCGTTTCGCACAGCGATTTCTCCATGCGCCCTAAGTCAAAATTAATGAGATATGGCTCATGCTGACACTCAGCATCTCTAGTGTCAGTGGTAAAGTGAGTTCCGTGGCTGGTTTCGGTATTACCCCTTTTTGCACCATTTTTGTTAGGCCACTTCACGAAAAAGCCGAATATGGTAAACTGGGAACTTTCTCCGATTTTCATGAAACTTGCAGGATTTGCTTCCTTTACTTTATTTATGAGATATAAGGTTATTTGAAAGTGATACTTTTTGCAGTTTAGTTTCAATTTTGCACCAAGTGGTGGCCTATAAACAAAGTGGCTTGCTGCACTGCACTCAAACTTACAGAATACCTTTCTCCCAGTTAAGGAAGTAAAATCCTGCAAGTTTCATGAAAATCGGAGAAAGTTTCCAGTTTACCATATTCGGCTTTTTTCGTGAAGTGGCCCAAGAAAAACGATGCAAAAAGGGGTAATACCGAAACCAGCCACGAAACTCTCTTTACCACTGACACTAGAGATGCCTAGCGTCAACATGAGCCATATTTCATCACTTTTGACTTAGGGCGCATGGAGAAATCGCAGTGTGAAAATGTGGTAATTTCACCTTTCGGCGGCAAAAAGCGCCCCCTATACTTGTGCGCCTTAAATCAGCGGCCGTAATTTTCATCCAAATCAAAGTAAGAGGTCCTAACCTATAATGACATGCATAAAATACCTTGGCTGACTTAGGGCGCAAGCCACACAACCCCTGGGAAAGTGTGCATAATGACAAAAAGTAGCGATTTGCAGCGCCACCTATGGGCTGTGCCCTAAGTCAGCCGCCAAAATTTTCACATTTTTGGAGCGTCCATTCCCGATAGACTTGCACAAATGAAAATCAATTTGGCTCACTCAGGGCTCACAGAAATACAACATTCAAAAACCTAATTTTGGTGATTTTGCCATTTTGACTGATTTTGACCCCGATATTCCAGGACCCCCTAAAAAAAGCGGTCCCTATTAAGGATAGAAAATGTGATTTTTGTTCGTTTCTAACATACGTTTATCAATAAAAATTTCAGACAAATCCGAAGGGGTCATGAATCACCACCTGCCTGACTCTCATAAAAACTGGCTCTGAACAAAATTGACAGAATGAATGTAAACTTGTTATAACTGCAGCTACATTGTGTGTCGTGTTGAGAATGACGTCGCGGAAGTTTCGTGCTGCGCTGCTATGACCACCAGCTACACTGAGGCAATACTATCCTCTGATGGAAAACGACCCCCCAGAAAAGTACCCGGTACCAAGGCAGGTGGAGAAGAATAGAGTAGAGCCAGTACCATGAAGTGGAAAAGCGCCATTACTGACGTATACTTCAGCCCATTGACTTCAGCCAAAATCCAAAGATCGTTCAATAATTTAATAACATTTTACAAATGGATTCCCCTGATGTTTCTGATTGGCTAGTTGAATACTGGCAACGTCGTCTGTAGCCCCACCTCTAAAGTCACTGATAAAACTGATGTCAACCCGAGGTTTCCTACAGCCCACTATTTTTGATTTGCTGGGGGGGTCAAAAAAAGTGGGTGTGGCGTCCCGATTGGCGAAATTAGCATTTTTTTTCATTTTTAATAGGTTGCAACTTTTAAAAAATAAAGCTAATCCCATGATATTTTCAGGACTTTGTTCTCTAGGCACTGTACTACCCTTTTTTTGCCAATCAAAGTAGTTTTAACTCTTTTATTGTGGTTTTTTGTAGGCCAGGGGTGTCCAAACTAATCCACAAAGGGCCAGTGTTGGTGCTGCTTTTTGTTACAGCCCAGCACTTACACACCTGATTCTACTCATCCAGGTCTTGACTGAACCCCCTGATCAGTTAATCAGTGGAATCAGGTGTTGTAGCACTGGGCTGAAACAAAGACCTGCGCCCACACCGGCCCTTTGTGGGTAAGATTGGACACCCCTGTTGTAGACTCTCAAAAATGCTACTATTTTTTCAAATCAGCATCAAAACAAACACATTTAAGGGTACCATTTTCACACCCATCTGATGACATATGTGGATTTGTGGTAACATCAGCTTTTATTAATGGTCAAGAGCTTTCTATCGCCACCAATTAATATTTTGTAGCCTTTATAGTTCTTTGGCAAGACTGACCCTTATTTTACCCCCTGTGGGGGGTGACTCTTTTTCAGCCCCATTTTTCCAGATGTGGGTGTCCTTCAATTTTGATGAAACCTATGTTTTTAGAAAGCTCTTGATGTGTACTGCCACCAAAATTATTTTCATAATGGAACTAGCATTCCTTCATTAAACAGGTGTTGAGTCTTTTCATTCAATTTTCATCCTAAAATTAACCCCCTTTTAGGGGTCGTTCACAATTCTCAACATTTTCACAAATGTACAGAGTACATTTTTTCAGATCCTCCTCCCCCAAAATATGTTCTGTAAAATGTTCAGATTTACCTCAATATTTTCTCTTTTTTAAATCTAAGAAGTGCACACAGTTAACCCTTCTGCACCCCGGTGATGTTGAATATTGTGAATGACCCCTTAAACTGCTTTAGTTCTTACCAGTACCATTACAAGAGTCGCTAGTTTCTAAATTATTTTGCGATTTTGAGAAACTCATAATCAGAAAGAGTGTACTGCCTTCCAGGCCCTGCAGTACTTGGTGCAGATGATTAACAAATGGGTCAGGGAAACATGCCAAATGTCATCTTTATTCTGGGGCCACTGAAATTAAGATGGGTTTCAGACTGGTCAGATGATGGATGATGATCACAAAGAACAGTCAACCTCTCGAACAGTTAACACCAGGACTTTCCTGCCTGTATGATGGCTACTGGTGGCTGGCAGTTGCCTTGGATACATCTAGGGAATGTCAGGTCGTCAAAGTAGAATTTGTACATCCACATGGACTAACGTGGAAGTTTCAGTGGCTCCAGAATATAAGTAGTATTAGTCATGTTCCCCTGAACCATTACTTAATTATCTCTGCACTAAGTACTGCAGGATCTGGAAGGCAGAACACTCTTTCTGATTATGAGTTTGACTGAAACACCAAGTGTTTTAGAAAGCAGTGACTCTTGTAGATTACTGAGAAGAACTAAAGGAACTGAAGGGGCCATTCACAATTTTAAAAACATCATGGGGGTGGGGGTGGGGTTATCTGTATACACTTCTTACATTTAAAAAAGGGGCAATATTGAGGTAAAATTGATGTATTTTTACAGTACATTTTTGGGGGAGGAGGATCTGAAAACAATTAACTGTTTCCACACTTGTGAAAATATTGAGAATTGTGAATGACCCCTAAAAGGGGGTCAATTTTAGGACAAAAATGGAAGAAAATGACTCCATTTTTTTAATGAAGGTATGCTAGCATCAAAATGAAATTTATTTTGGTGACAGTGCATATCAAGAGCTTTCCAAAAATATACAACTCCAATTCCGAAATAGTTGGGACGAAGTGTAAATTGTGAATAAAATCAAAATGAAATGACTTTCAGATCACATGAGCCAATATGTTATTTACAATAGAACATAGATAACATTTCAAATGTTGAAACTGAGACATTTTACATTTTAATACACAAAATGAGCTTATTTCAAATTTTCTGGCGGCAGAATGGCTCAAAAAAGTTGGGACACAGGCAAAAAATGGCTGAAAAAGCAATTAACATATAAGAGAATCAGCTGAAAGAACATTTGGCAAGTAATTAAGTTAACTGGCACCAGGAGTGTAACATGATTGGCTATAAAAGGGATGTCTTAGAGAGGCTGAGTCTCTCAGAAGTAAAGATGTCCAGAGGCTCTCCAACCTGTGAAGGCTCGCATAAAAAAAATTGTGAAATACTTTAAAAACAATGTTCCTCAACATTGCAAAGGCTTTGAAGGTCTCATCACCGACAGTGCATAACATCATCAAAAGATTCAGAGTAACTGGAAAAATCTCTGTGCTTAAGTGACAAGGCCAAAGACCTTTACTGGATGCCCGTGATCTTCGGGCCCTCAGACGCCACTGCATCACTCACCGACATGATTCTGTCATTGACATTACTAAATGGGCCCAGGAATACTTCAAGAAACCACTGTCTGTAAACACAGTTCGCTGTGCCATCCACAAATGCCATCTAAAACTCTATCATGCAAAAAGGAAGCCATTGTTGAGCATGATCCAGAAGCGCCGCCGTGTTCTGTGGGCCAAGGCTCATTTAAAATGGACTGTAGCAAAGTAGCAAAGTGTCCTGCATTGGGATGAGTCCAAATTTGACATTCTTGCTGGAAATCATGGGCGTCGTGTCCTCCGGGCTAAAGAGGAGAAAGACCACCCCTCCTGTTATCAGCATTCAGGTCAAAAGCCAGCATCTCTGATGGTATGGGGACGCATTAGTGCATATGGTGTGGGACACTTACATGTTTTAAAAAGCACCATGAATGCTGAAAGGTACATAAAGGTTTCAGAGGAACATATGCTCCCCTCCAGATGACATCTATTCCAGGGAAGGCCTCGTGTATTTCAGCAGGACAATGCAAAACCACATACTGCAGCTATTACAACAGCATGTCTTCGTAGTAGAAGAGTCTGTGTGCTGAACTGGCCTGCCTGCAGTCCTGATCTTTCACCGATTGAGAACATTTGGCACATAATAACATGAAAAGTCCGTCAAAGGAGACCCAAATCTCTCCAGCAGCTGGAAGCCTGTATTAAACAAGAGTGGGATCAAATTCCAATGACTAAGCTCAAGAAACTTGTTTCCTCAATGCCCAGACGCCTCCACTCCGTGTTAAAAAGAAGACGGGATATTACACCATGGTAAACAGGCCCCTGTCCCAGCTTTTTTGAGACCTCCAGCAGCCATCAAATTTGATATGAGCTCATTTTGTGGATAAAATTGCAAAATTTCTCAGTTTCAACATTTGCTATGTTATCTCTGTTCTACTGTGAATAAAATACTGGCTGGTGTGATTTGAAAGTCATTGCGTTTTGATTTTATTCACAATTTACACTTTGTCCCAACTATTTCAGAATTGGGGTTGTAATATAAATGCTCGCGGTTCATATGCTCGCTTAGTGAGATAGCGAAATGATGGCAAATTTTTATTCATTTATTTTCTATTGACTTCCATGCACCAAACATAACTGTTTGCTAGCTAGTCTAGCAAACAAGCTTGCTAAGCAAGCGAAAATTACCATTTGCTAGCTAGAAAGCCTTTTTGTCCACTTAGCTCTCGCTCAGGTCAAAAATGAAAGCTGTTCTAGTTGGCGCTCCCCATAGCGGCTTGGAGCACTTCTGTTGTATTGATGTGGATATGCAGCGTTTTTCTATCGCATTTGCTTTTGCTGTTTGCTTTTTTGACTTTCCATCGTTTCTGTTTTTGCGTCGCGTTTCGCCGATTGGAGATGTTTCGGGTCTTTGCCGCGCGTTTGCCCCCGTCGCCCACCGTAAGTAAAGGCCTTGGAAGTTGTGAAGCAAGAAATTATAGCACTTTTAGTTTGAAAAGCTGTCCAAGCACTGCACCGGAAATCCTATTGTTATGACTATGTACTTCCGTATATTCCTCAATACTTTCCTGAAGATCTCTGCGCTTTTCGCATTCAATTTTTACCCGCGGTCAGGACCATTTGCTTTCTACGAGGTCTAAGCGTGAGTTATTTTCTGTAATCTTTGTTACTGTGCCGCTAAGCTCTGATACGTGACGAGTTTCACTCATTATTGCGCTGTGTTAGGTTTTCAAGATTAACCAAAACGGCGAAGCGCATCGGATTGTAGAATTTGAGGGGAATTCGGAAATTTTCGCAGCCAGCTTGTTCGACTTTGCCTAGCTGAGGGACAGACAAATGTGCACATCTTTTTGTGAATTCGGAGAGATGACGCGAAAAATAACGTCGCAACGTGTTCTTGGTTTGCAGGATTGACCACTGGACTTGGTCACTCGCAGGTCATGTGGTGATCCTTTTAATGTGCTGCAAAGTGTGCCTTTTGGCTTTTTATACATTGGATTTGTCGAAATATCTAATATTCTATTAAATTACCCAACACTGTTCGCCCATAGTCCATTGCTAGTATAAGGTTGGCGTTCCAAGGAGAGGATTCCCTCTAAACCACGGGAAAGAATTCCGTTTCCAATATTAATTTTTTGGCTTTTTATTTGTCAGAGCGATTTTTAAGGGGCGCAAATGTATTTGTGAGAATTAAGTTTAGAATTCTGGGGGAACGGTTTTAAAAGGAAGGGGTCCAGACGGCGTTTAAAAGACAAAAGAAAAAACGATCGGCGATAGGCTCCACTCCTACTACCACGCTCCTCTCCAGGTAGGCCTACTTTTCCTCGTCATTCAGCCTCTGTCGCATCAGTTTACGTTTAGGAAGCTGTGGACAAAGAGTGACTTAGGTTTATACTATGTTGGCGCCTCCAGCGATGTGCGAATCCGGAACTTGTGGAAAGAGCTATCATTACAACTACACCACAAACAGTCTTAACCACTCGACCAACTGAGTTGGTTGGCGGGACTCTGCATTAGATTACATTTATCGGATAGAGGTAAGCTGTCGGTCAGACGCAAATGCAGCTATAAGGCAAGAGTACCACATTAAACCTCCACTTTTTCGGCTTTTTATGTAATCAGCGACATCATACAAAAATGAGTGATTGCACCGAGCAAGACAAGTGGGATTTGCGGCGCCTGTCTCGGACCTTGTTGACCCCAGAGTCCACGATACAATTTTGTAAGGAGAGGCGTCTAATTGCTAGATCTCCGCGTTGTCGGCGGTGTCGCAGAGCCCTCTCGTGGTTTGCGAAGGCAGACACTAGAGAGGGCTTTGTATGGCGCTGCCACAATCGGAAATGCATCAGTCGGACGTCCGACCGCAGTATTTGCCGTGGCACCTGGTTCGCTGGCAGCAAGGTGTCGATGGAAAAAGTCCTGGTGCTCACCTACTGCTGGGCGGCGCAGATGACTAATAAAGCGGCGATAAAGGAATCCAGCCTCGACGACGGAGTCACAACAAGCAAGGAAACCGTGGTCGACTGGTTCACGTATTGCCGCGAAGTTTGTCTTCACATGGTCCAGCAGTGCAGTACCACTGCTATAGGGGGCCCGGGGAAAGTGGTGGAAATTGACGAATCCAAATTTGACCGGCAAAAATACAGCAGGGGTCAACTGCGCGATGGCAAGTGGGTCTTGGGGGGAATTTGCCGCGAGACCAAGGAAGTTTTTTTCGTTGAGGTCGAGAACCGGGATTCGGCAACGTTAATGTCTCTTATAAAGGAGTATGTTGCTGCCGGTTCAACAATCGTAACCGACTGCTGGCGGGCGTACGATTGCCTCAGTGAGGAGAACTTGGAGCACCTGACGGTAAACCACTCCGTCAACTTCGTTGATCCTGCCGCCACCGGCGCGCGCACTCAAAATATTGACTGCCAGTGGTGGCAGATCAAACGGTCCCTGCCATCCACCCCCACAAGCAGCAGCGACTTCCTGGTTTATTACCTGGCCGAGTATATGTGGCGACGTAAACACAGCGGCGTCGACCACTTTAAGCAAATTTTATCAGACATCCTGCTACTTTACGCGCCACCAAAGAGCATGTAAGATCTTGCAGCCACTCTCTAGGCTTCTGCTTCGCCAGAAGTCTCCAATGAGGTCCAAAAAAAAAAAAACTAAAAACTTTTCACCTGGAAGCGCATTACTTACTTAGTTTTTAAAGAACATACACGTGATTTGGAATTCTAAGGAAGATGAGCATTGGGGTAGCCAAATTTTAGCCATTTTTGGAATGGCCGTCATGTCGTGACCATAGACTTTTTATACAGTCTATGGTCGTGACACTGTTTCCCCACTGACTGAGATCTAGAGTGTGACGATATCGCGGTAGCTGCCTGTGTGAACTATGCAGTTTCAGCGCGGAAGTCTCAAGGTAAACTTTAAAAAATGCCGCCTCGTTGTGTTTCCGCTGGATGTTCAAATTATCCTGGCGAGTCTGATTCTATTTAAGTTTCTGAAAGGTGATGAACTGTAAAGCATGGACAAAGCAAGTGCAGAGAACAAGGGCAAACTGGAGACCAAGCAATGCTGTGCAGTGACCATTTCACTCGCGATTGCTTTGAGCAGACTCCATCCCTCAAGGAGAGTTTTGGCTTTAAAGTTCAGCACAGAAGAGTTTTGAAACAAGGAGGTGTCCCAGCAATTTTTCACAGGAAATTGGAAGGAAAAGCGTCAGAGGATGAGCCAACGGCCGCCAGAAAAGAAGTAGCAAGACCATCACCAAACTTGGCCAAATGAGGGTAAGTCATTATTAGTCTTTGACTTTTTGAGGCATGTGGTTTATGGGAGATTTATTTTGTTAGAACCTGAATGACCTAATACATGAAGCGATGAATGATGGGCCTAATTTTAAGATTATAAGATTATAGGGTATTACAATTTCAAAGAGGATAACAAGAGTGCGACAGAAGTGATGTGTAGGAAAGCAACAGTTTATTCAGTTTTTTCCTGCATCCATTAAATTGTGTATGAGAACTGACTGTCGACCCACCATGTAATGCATTCCAGACCTTTAACTGACTTTGTTTGGTCATAATCTGTGTGTGTGTCTTTACCTGTACATTTGAATTTACCAGTGTGAAATCAGTTTATGTATATCCAACTTGTGTGCAAATATGTTTCACAAATGTAATCAATCAATTTGTTCTCTCTACCAAACACTACCATGAACGCCCTACAAGCATTCTAAATTTCCTGGTGTTTTTTTGTTATTCTTTCGCCAGGACCAAAGTCATTCAGTCACATGAATAATTTTTGCTCATCGTTCTGGATTGTTCTGCATCATATTGTCCTGTGATGGTGTTAGAAGGATTGTGACTGCTGTATTTGTGATGTACTGGCGGGAACGGCATTTGTTGGTTGTTAGTATTGCTTGGTGGTAAGATGATTGAAATAAATGATTGCAATTTGCAGTGTGGTTCTATTGCTATACTATATAAATTGACACACCAAACTGGTTCACAGCATATTCTGGTTACCAAATGTGTCATGTGTTAATATTGTAATAGTTTTCAAGGATTTCTGAAATTAAGTTATGACATGAACATTTCACTTATCCTCAGTGGAGCTCTCTAGGCCGACAGGCCTCGTGTTTGTTATTCTTTTGCCAGGACCAAAGTCATTCAATCACGTGACTAATTTTTTCACTTGGAGCTTTAAAACCTTTTTTTTCTAACCAAGCAGTGTTGAATGTTCTCAGAAGTACTTGATTTTCTGTGTCAAAATTGCCATCTGTGGCTGCTGCAGGAGGACCAGTTTGATAATGGCTAAATCCCTTCCCCTGTTCCCCTCCAGGAGCTGCACTTCTGCACACCTTTGAGCAGCAGTGTGATGCAGGCAGGAGTCTGTCTGAGACAGGACACTGAGACAACACTACCAGAGCTCACTGAGCAGCACAGGATCAGACAGAAAGAAGAGGAACTCAGTGGACTGGAGTCTGTCCACATGGCAGAGTCAGAGACAGAGTGTGCTGCACCAGGACTCAACACACTGGAGCCAGAGTGTGTTACAGCACACAGTGGGGTCAGTGATGTACACCACACACACACATCACTGATTAAAACAGAAACTGATCTGGGCTCCACACACTCTGGGGATCTTATTAAGATGGAGAGCCTTGACAGCACAGAGCTGGGATATGTGACCCATCTGCATCCTGACCAAATCAAAACAGAGCCTGATGATGGAGGATACCTTAAATCAGAGCAAATCAGTGACTGGCAGGATATTAAATGTGTTCATATTAAATGTGACCAAGTGAAGTGTGAATCTGGAGTGACTTTAGTGAGTGACCTCATGAACACTGTTAAGACTGAAGCTGCTGGTGATCTTGAAGAACCGACTGAGCCATGGCAATGTGCTGGAGAGCCAAACTCAAGCTGTAAACCTGAGGAGACCCATGATCTACTGACCCACAGTGGGGACTTCAATCATCAATTTCAGAATAATCAGCCCAGAATTGTACTTGAAAGAGTAAACAGGAGGAACAAGCCTGTACTTCGCCGGAGGAGGAATGGGAAAACTGTACAGAAGGTATTAAATTCAAATGCTGAGAGTGGGAAGGGCTTTGCCTCAAAATCTCATTTAAAGCAGGACCTTCGTACTGGTGAAAAGTCTCTCAAATGTTCTCAGTGTGGGAAGTGTCTTGCCTCAAAGTATAGTTTGAAACTCCACCAGAAAAGTCATACAGGTGAAAAACCATACGAGTGCTCACAGTGTGGGAAGGTTTTTTCTCGTAATTATGCTTTAAAGAGGCACCTGCAAATTCATGCAGGCAAAAAGCCTTTTAAATGTTCACAGTGTGGGATGTCTTTTTCACGTAAATATGTCATGAATAAGCACCTGCAAATGCATACAGGTGAAAAGCCTTATAAATGTTCTCAGTGTGAGAAGTCTTTTTCACAAAGTCATTTTTTAGATAGGCACCTGCAAATGCATACAGGTAAAACACCTTATAAATGTTCTCAGTGTGAGAAGTCTTTTCCTCATAATGAAGGTTTAAAGAGGCACCTGGAAACACATACAGGTGAAAAGCCTTATAAATGTTCTCAGTGTGGGAAGTATTTTTCCCAAAAGTATGGTTTAAGGAGGCACCTGGAAATGCATACAGGTGAAAAGCCCTATACATGTTCTCTGTGTTGGAAGTCTTTTGCCAGAATGGACTATCTTAGTGTTCACCTGAGGATTCATACAGATTAAAAGCTCAGTTTCACTCGATGCATGAAAAGATTTCCAGGTCTGTACGACGGCACATGCTTGATCCTGGACATGAATGCTGTATGGGAATGTTTTGATTATATGACATGACTGCTGTATGAGAATTTTTTGGTTATATAGCTGACTTAACTGTCCGCTTGAGAACTTTTGTGGCTTATAGCCCTCGCAAATGTACTCTGCACACACAGGGGTTTTCTCGAGCAGGTTTGGGAAAAGGCCAGTCCTGTTTGATAACCCTGGCAAATGGTGTACTCTGTGTATGTTTTGCGTGATTCAAATATTAATCAGCTTCATCATACAGATGAAAAGCCCTTTATTTGAATTAAAATACGCATTTTTTGAATGTAAAGCTAATTAATTTGAGAATTGGTTTTGATTAAGTGGCTCAGCAGTGTCCACAGTGCAGGAAATATTGTTGAGGAATTTCTTGAGCATTCCTCCAGATTTAAAGGCCCATAGTTATATATTCTGGCATGTGTGGGGATGCCTTGAGCCTAATGCGTCGGACTTGTACCCGGAAGGTCAGTGGGTTTAGGCCCAATGTTGCCACAATGAGACCAGTGTGGGGCTCTTAATTCTTTCCCAACTGAACTGCCAAATCCTGACGGACGAGCAAGATTATCAGACTTTCAGAACTTGTATTACCACTGTATTACAGATTGCTTTGTGTTCTACATCAAAATAGAGCTAAAAATCTGCTCTTTTTGATGATGCCCAAATATGGCAATGTTTGGCTATCTTCAGAATAGTTTGGCTCCTGGAAGCACGTGACGGCATTTTGTAGAAAAGTTCTTTGTTTACAGTCGCTCGCACTCGGCAAAAGTAGTGTATGCATTGCAACCTGTTTGGTTTTCGCTCACCATCACGCAAAAAAAATTGAAAGACGACGGAAAGTGATACTGAAATGGTATCTGGTATGTGTATTTGGTATCAAAGTGGATTGAAAATATTCATTTTTAAGTGCTTCTTTTAGTAGTGTGGTTTATTAGTCTAAACTAGTATTTTGTTTTATAATTTTTGCTGCTTTTATTATTTTTAACTCATGTCCACTGTCAGTCTGGGATTTTATCCTGAATTTTTAAATGGTTTCTATCTCACAAGTATTATGTGTTTGTTTTAATTATTTCTACCTATGTCTTGGGTTTTATTTTTATTTTATCTGCCATAGACTTTGTAAAAAGATGGACGCAGCACAGTCAGGTCTTAAAAGTGAAGCCAATGCAGAAATCTCTTAAAATTGCATTCTATTTAATGGCCAGCTGATGGCGATGTCGGTGGTTGCAGAAAGAAGTTCAATGCTATTAAAGTCTATGAGAAAATGACCTTATTTTCCCACTTGATTTACTTATTTCAATAATGATTTTCCACATTATTTTATGGTATCTATCACAAGTTTCAAGTCTCCTTCGATATATCATGATGTTCATTTTTGTAAATTATGGTCCCAAATAGACTAGAATAAAGGATAAAGCCAGATATGCTTTAGGGGCGTGGCTATCCTCTGGTCCTTGTCTGATACGGTCAGATCCACCCGTAGATCCACCCCTCGCTCCTCCCTGGATCTTCAGTTCACACTCTCATCCAATAGGAATCACATCCGTTTCAAAATGACAAATTGGCGCTGTTTCACTTGCTAAAATCAAGGCTTCCTAAATGGTATGCTGAAACCAATGGGTGACGTCACTGTTGCTTCGTCCATCTTTTGATAGTCTGTTACCTGCATTGTTTTTGCAGCTGCATTTTCTGAAATGGCTCACATCTTGTGCAGCAGTGTGTGCTTCCACTTGGAATGAAATGTGTTATATAAATAAAGTTTTGCTTGTTCCCTTGCTAATCTGCATTGCAAACATGAACATGAGCTTGACACAGCAGGTTTTTTTTTTTTTGGCCAGAGTAGAGATTGATGTCTGCCAGCTGTACCCAGTAAGTCATTTTTGGACAGCCTGCTTTATCTGTTATCAGTCAAGGATCTTTTTTTTTTTTTTTTTAATTTTCTGTTGTTCAGTGTGTGAGAATGTTATGAAATACTTATTCAGTGTGGATAAAATGCTTCTCTTTATTCCAGTGTTTTCTGATTTGCTGTCCTTGTTTGTAATGATGGTTTCATTCATTTTAATCATAAAGTAGCAATTAAATTCTCAGTCACAAGTCAATGTTTGTTTTTGAAAAATTAAAGGGCATCTAAAGTCGATTCTCAGACGGGACGTTGAACGTCCAATGTTTAAAAACCAATCACTTGCTTTTGTTGACATCTTGCATCGTCACGTGACCAATGTTGTGTCTACATGCGTAGATAATCCTTCTATTTCGGTTTGTTTGCGCAGGTGCGGCTCGCTGATTGGCTGATAAACAAAAACAATGGGAATCGACTTTAGATGCCCTTTAATATTTTTGTTCTTCAGGGTAGTTTTAAATTGAGCAATGAATGAACTGAAGACATTGACTTTTATCACTTCTGATTTAGGTATGAAATGAGACCCCTTTTTCTTGAAACCTGTTTGCCAATTGTCAACTTAGGAGACGATGGCCATATGTGCCTTGAATCCATGGATTTCGTACAAAGATGTGCTTCATTATCTTCAGAGAAGAGTTCTAACTGGGTGTTGTCAGGAGAGAAAAAGTAGAAATGTATTGCCCAGATGTACTTCTGTGTGAAAGGACAATTCCATCTCTGTAGTTTTAGTTCTGGGCCTGGGCAAGCAAGTAACTCGGTGACCTCTTACTACTTTCTGACATAATTACCTATAACTTCTGAACTATTCGTCTTAGAAATGCAATCCATAGATTTCTAAAAATCTAACAAATAGGGGAATATGATCCAAACATTAAATTAAGTTTTTCATTGGGATATCCTATCTGAACTGATTATCTTTGTACTCCAGAGATGCCACCGCAAAAGTAACTTAGATGGGGTAAATGAAGGTCATTGATGATATTCATGAAGGTTTACCTGTGGCACCTGCCCGGAGAAATTTACTACATGCTTGAATAACTGATGCCGTCCCCTGCTGGCATAGTGAAGAACTCCACCTTAATGCCGGAACAAATTAATATTTTTTCTCATCCGTCCAGTTAATATATTAAGTTTCCAAAGGTTTTACTGTGGTATATCCATGGAGATGCTGTAAAATAAGGTATCGATGAAAGCGCCACCTACTGGCAGTTTGTGTAATCTCAGTTAAAATATCTGACTTGCCAGATAGTGCCATAATAATTCCACCTTTTTTTGAATCTCCATGGTAGAGTCTGAATTAATTAGCCAAGAAGGTCATTTTCAGGTCGTACTGGCAAATTTGACTGGGGACAGCACTAAAATCCTTTGGAGTGCCAAAGAAATTTTTGGTAACTTTCATACACCATGGAAGAAGGTATAAATCATAAGTTCCATTCTTGTCTAGAGTATTGAGATATCTGACCTCAAAGTAGGGCCAAAATGGCTAAAGTTTGCTTTGAAATGATTTCCCATTATAATACATCTCATAAGACTGCTTTTTTCCACTTTTCCCCCTATTTTGGCCCTGACTTTTTGGCGGCGCTGCAACCAAACGAAAAGACCAATGGCAACAAAAATTGGGGATTTTCCATGATACATGTGTATGTACCTGCATGCAAAGTTTCGTTCCAATCTAGGGGGGTTATTTCCACATCCAGTGCTATTCTCTCCCACAATGGCTTTTAAATGTACTCTTTGTGGGGAATGTCTTTCACATAGAATGGCCTTAGTTATCCATACAATGGTGCACACAGGTGAAAAGCCCTACAGATGTAGCCAGTGTGAGAAGTACTTTTATGAAAAATCTAAATTAAGCATGCACCAAAGAATTCGTTCAGGTGAAAAGCCCTTCAAGTGCCATCTTTGTGGGAAGTGCTCTTCTCAAAAATATAATTTAAGAGTGCATCAAGGAATTCATACAGGTGAAAAGCTCTACAAATGTACTCAGTGCGGGAAGTGCTTAACATGCAAAATTTCTTGACATACCCTTTGGTGGGTGCATACAGGTGATGACCTACAAGTGTAGCCAATTTGTGCAGTGTATTTCTGAGAATAGTGATCTACGTATGCACGGAGTAATTCACTCTGGTATGAAGACTTTCAAATGTAGCAAATGTGAGAAGAGCTTTTCTCAGAAAGGTAATTTATTAATGCCCCAGAGAACTCGTACAGGTGTAAAGCCCTACAAATATTCTGATTGTGCAAAGTCCTTTTCACAAAAATATGATTTACACACCCATAGGAGGGTTCACACAGGTGAAAAGCCCTACAAATGTACTGAGTGTGGAATGTGTTCTTCTGAAAAATGTCATTTAACTCTGCATGAAAAAGTTCATACAGGTGAAAAGCCCTTTTAAATGTACTCAGTGTGGGAAGTGTTTTTCACATAAAATGGCCTTAGTTATCCATGCAATAGTGCACACAGGTGAAAAGCCCGACAAATGTAGCCAATGCGAGAAGTGCTTTTATGAAACCTCTAAGCATGCATCAAAGAATTCATTCAGGTGAAAAGCCCTTCAAATGTACTCAGTGTGGGCAGTGCTTTACATGCAAAATTTCTTAAGATACCCATTTGAGAGTGCATACAGGTGATGACAAGGTCTACAAATGTAGCAAATCTGCGTAGTGATTTAGGCATGCACCGACGATTGCACTCTGGTGTAAAACCTTTCAAACGTAGTTAATGCCAGAAGTGCTTCTTTGACAAGTGTAGATTAAGCATGCCCCAAAGACTTCATTTGAGTGAAAGGCAAATGTAGCCATTGCATGAAGTGCTTTTCTCAGAAAGGAATTCATACAGGTGAAAAGCCCTACAAATGTTCCCGCTGTGGGAATTCCTTTCCCTGCAGAACTTCCTTAGTTACCCATAGGGTGGTGCAACCACGTGATGAAAAAGCCCACAAAGGTTGCCAATGTAGGGAGCGTTTTTCTCAAAAATGCATTTTAAGAGTGAACCAAAGAATTCGTACAAGTTAAAAGCGCTATAAATGTTATGATTGTGCAAAGTCCTTTTCACAAAAAATGTTCTGGAAACCCACAGGAGGCTGCACTCAGGTGAAAATTCCTACAAATGTATTGATCGTGGAAAAAGTTTTTCTGAAAAATGTAATTTAGCTCGGCACCAAGGAGTTTTTCTGAAAAATGTAATTTAGCTCGGCACCAAGGAGTTTTTCTGCAAAATGTAATTTAGCTCGGCACCAAAAAGTTTTTCTGAAAAATGTTAATTTAGCTCGGCACCAAAATGTTTTTCTGAAAAATGTAATTTAGCTCGGCACCAAAAAATTAATGCAGGTGAATAGCCATACAGGTTTAGCCAATGCGAGAAGTGCTTTTCTGAAAAACAGAGGTAAAGCCTGCACCAAAGAATTAATCCGCATGTAAAGCCTTTCAAATGCGAGGAGGGCTTTTCTAGAAAATATACTGTACTTCTGCATCAGAGGTACCAGGTACTCAGGGCGAGAAATGTTTCACGGCAAAATCTGATTTAAGGAGGCACCAAAGAATTCATACAGCAGAGAAGCTGCATTAATGTCCCAATTCTTGGAAGAGATTTTCATAAAAAGATGCTTAAAATATTCACGGGATGGTGCATACGGCAGGTTTGCCAACTGCTTTGGTTTAGCGGAAGCAGTTCAGATTTTTAACCTCTTGTGCAGGTGTTCCTATGATGATCAGAAAGGTTCTCATTTGTTAATTTGACTCCTTGAAAGAAATCTCTCAACATTCCACCAATAACAATGGCAGTGCTCACGTAGGATATCCAATGATAATTCAGTGTACCCGCGAGTCTTGTATTAATACATTGCCCTCCAGTAATATTGGCACCATTGGTAAAAGACATGAGTGTTAGGAATTTGTGCCTTTGTTTATCCTGTTGATGGTAAATTCAAAATATTAACAGAAACACGCGTATATTAGTGAAATGAAATGACTGAAGGAAAAGAATTATCATGAATGAAGTATTTTCTCAGAAATGTTATTGGAATCTCTTTCTTTAATACAGTGTGAAGCCTGACTTTACTGAGATAACAGGCCTGATTCTTCCTTTATGGTGAGTGGTGAGGTTGGAGAGAACTTTGCACAGGATATGGGATTATTTTTCCATGCAGAATGTCTCCAGGTCCTTCAGTTGCCTGGGTACACGTTAATGAACTGTCCTCTGTAGCTCATCCCGCAGGTCTTCAGGGTTTTGGTCAGGGGACTGGGATGGCTTTGGAAAAACGTTGGTAATGTGGTCAATGAACCATTTCTGTGTAGATTTTCAGTCCATGCTTTAGATCGCTGTCCTGCTGGAAGATCCAGCCACAGACTATTGTAAGCTCTCTGGCTAAGGCGGAGAGCTTTTCACTCAATAATCGCTGGTATTTGATGGAATCCATGATGTTTTCAGATCTAACACGCTTTTCAGAGCCATTGGAGGAAAAACAGCAACAGTAAATCAAAGATGGAAAAACCACTCTTCACTGTGGGGATGTGGGTCTTCACTCCATGGCTGTGTTTGTCTTTATTCTGAACTCTGGTGATAGTTATATGCTAAGCTGAGAGTCTGCTTTATTGTTTGTTCATCTGTGTTATATTCAAATGGCGTATTGCAGAACTGTGCATTAGCAATGTGGGGTTACAAAGGCCTTCGCACTCAGTGTATTTTCTGCATTTATTCTCATGACCATCAGCCATGGTGCTGCATGGTGGTGAAGTGGGGAGCTCTGTTACCCCAGAGCTGGAGTGTTGGGGTTCAGCTGGGGCCTTTCTGTGTGCAGTTTATGGGCTCTTCCCATGCTCACCTAGGTTTCCTCCCAAAGACCAAATAAATGCAGCACAGGCTCAGTGGAGACTGTGAAATTACCCATCGCCATTCATGCACAAGGGTGGAGTGTGTGCCTTGCAGATGATTGGTGAGCTGTCATGAGCGTATTCCTGGACTCCTGAAGCCCATTGGATGCTGCAGTAGGCTCCACCCCCTACCTCCTCCTAGGGACCGTGATCAGGACCCAGCTGGTTAAATTATGGAAGAATGGATCCAATTGTTTCCTCATGAAAAATCCATGTTTGTTGCCATATTTTAATTCCTTTTAAACAACCCTTCCTGATTCTTGTGCAAAAAAATAAATTAACAAATAAAACCTTTTATAATTTGGAACAATTGATCAAGTACTTTCATTTTTATTGCCTGAAATGATTGATTTGAACTGTATTTTACAACATTTGACTGGTGCCAACTCTTATTTTCTTTAATGTTCTTTGGTTTGGACCATTTTTATACATCCATCATCAGTAATGATTGGAGCTGTTATGCTATGGTGCTGTCCGTCTGTCTGCCCATCTATCTGTCTATGAAGTTTCCTCATGAGCAGTCCTCCAAGAGCTTTTTATGGATTTTTTTAAAGTTAAAGTGGCATAATCATATATGGGTGAAGGTGTGCCTGTGCGTTTTTGGGAATTCTGAGATGTTTTTAGCAAGAGTGTTTCCCCTTTCCAATATCAACCTTGATAACACTACTAGTCCTAAATTTTCTGGAATTCTTGATGCATTCTTTGCTTATTTGATCAAATTCAAATTTGCTTTGTGTTTTTGGTCAATAGAGAAAGGTTCCTTTTGAAAATTGATGTGCTACAATTTTTCTTTCAGTGAAATGTATGTCAGCAAAGTAAAGAAGGTTGTAGTCAATGCTTTTTGCTATGCCTACTCGGGAACTTAAGCACTCAATCTCTGCATACAGTAGCTCCTTCAGCTGCAGTGTCGCAAGGCATATGCCACATCTTGCGGTGCTCTTGTTCTCCAATGTTTTTACCAAGAGATATTTACCCTTTGAATGACAATTTTACATATGCAACTAGTTGTAGAGTTCTTTTTGGATTCCATCTAACGTAAGGTTAATGTAAAATTTTATCAGTTATCATGAGGTACACCATGCAAACATCAGTGGAGTCAGAAACGTTGACAGATGGACAAGCAGTTAATAGCAGTGGCATCTACTGCTGAAACAGACTGGCAGAATGTTGTTTTAAATTGATTATGTAACAGTAATGCTTTCAGATGGCTTCTCTGTTGTGAAGAAATACACTTAATATGGTGAAGGTCAAAAAATCCATGTAATTAGTTTTGTTCAATTTTCTCAATATATGAAAATACAATGTGAAGACTTCTAACATTCAAGTCAATTGAGCCTTAATGCAGTTTTAATCTGTTGAACCCAACAAATCAGTTTTAACCCTTTAAGGCCTAATGCAAAAATCCCAGCAGATAGTAACCTGTATTTGGGCTGAAGCGCAGCTTCTCAGCTTTCAGGAACAGTTGGAATTTTTTTCTATTGCACAAAACTTACAGTAATTACGGTACTTTCAAAATTACGCGCATATCTGTGTCGGCAACGACACGTTCTTGAAATGCGCACATGCTGTCCAGGTTTAAATGGGTTGATGGGAATCATGTCAAACCTTGTTCCTGGGGTTTATAGGTGATGAAGATGTTTGAATAGGTGACTCTGAGAATTCTGTTGTGCTACTGTTATGCCCAACTCACCGTTTCTAAAAATCCTAATTTTTCCCCATAAATACAACAATATTTAGACCAAATATAGTATTCAGCAAGACTCAACACATACTATAATACAAGTTTTTCTGTATGTTTCTTAATGACCTATATTTGACCTCTGTTATCATGCCATGCCCCTGAATCTTCATAAGTATTTTTTAAAATCTCCAAAAGTACTCAGCTGATTAAACTTGCGTGTTCCTAACCATGAAGACGCCAAAGTTTGTTTGAGCTGTTCCCTCCAAAATCAAATATGGCCAGCATGGTGGCCAACTTTTAGAAACTCAAGGCAGAGATTCATTCAGTCTTATTCAGTGTAAAATAATCACCAGATTTTATGCAAGAGATAAAATAAATTTAAAATAAATTGAGAAATTGCATAAAATGTAACATAAAGAAGAATTCCATATAATCCATGCTTTTTGGGATTGTAAGAAAATTAATTCCTTATGGATGGAACTGCGGTGTTGGCCATCTGAGGCACTGAAGGTTAGTTTCCACCCTTCACTATCACTCTGTTTAATGAACAATATACAATTTGATGTCATTATACATAGTTATATCATAGGATTTAATGAGAAGATTAAAAAAAATTCATATATGAAATGAGGTGGGTCAGTAGAACATGATACATACTTCGGCACAGTTGGTGGCGGTATGCAACTATAAAATAAGTTATTTTAACCGCTATGAAACCAAAAGAAGAACACAGCACTTTTAGTTTGAAACGCTGTCCCGGCACTGCACTGGAAATCCCATTGTTATGACTTTGTACTTCCGTATATTGCTCAATACTTTCTTGAAGACCACAGCATTTTAGCATCCAGTTTTTCCGCGCGATCCGGGACATTTGCCGTCCACGAGGTCTAAGCGTGAGTTATTTTCTGTAATCGATGTTACTGCGCCGCTGAGTTCTGATACGTGACGAGTTTCACTCTTTATTGCGCTGTGTTAGGTTTGCAAGATTAACAAAAACGGCGAAACGCATCGGACTGCGGAATTTGAGGGGAATTCGGACATTTTTGCAGCCAGCTTGTTCGACTTTGCCTTGCTGAGGCATGGACAAATGTGCACATCTTTTGTGAATTCAGAGAGATAACGCAAAAAATAATGTCAATACGTGTTCTTGGTTTGCAGGATTGACCACCGGACTTTCTCAATCGTCGGTCATGTGGTGATCCTTTAAATGTGCTGGAAAGTGTGTTTCCTTGGGCTTTTTATGCATTGAATTTGTCGAAGTAACTAATATTCAATGAAATTACCCAACACTGTTCACTCATAGTCCATTACTTGTATGGTTGATGTTCCAACGAGAGGATTTCTTTAGTTCTAAACCACGGGAAAGAATTCCGTTTCCAGTCTTTTTTTTTTTTTTTTTGCTACTTATTTGCCAGAGCGATTTTTAAAGGTGTTGTTTAAAAGAAAAAACGATCGGCGATAGGCCCCACTCCTACTACCACACTCCTCTCCAGGTAGGCCTACTTTTCCTCTTCATACTGTCTCTATCGCATCAGGCTTCCTTCGGGAAGCTGTGGACAAAGTGTAACATTTTCAGGTATACACTATATTGGGGGCTCCAGCGAGGTGCGAATCCGGAACTTGCGGAAAGAGCCATCATTACTACGACACCACAAACAGTCTTAACCACTCGACCAGCTGAGTTTGTTTGCGGGACCCCGCATTAAATTACATTTATCGCGAAAGGATAAAGGTAAGCTGTAGGTCCGACGCCAATATATAATAATATTAATGAGGTCACGTCATGTTTATGTTCATTTCGACTTTTTTATGAAGGGGATCCGGCTGATCCGTTGACCGTAGTATAGGTAGGATAACTTGTGCGGTACAAACCATTGTTTTTGGTATAGTTGGGCAGCCATAAATTTGCACGTGTTTTAAAATGGAAGTCGAAGGCACGGAATCGGTGACACGTGGGGTAATTACTTCTGAGGGTATAGAAAGGTCGTGTGATAACCAGCAACATCATCCTACAACAAACACGAGTACGCCAAACATGCAAGCTGCGTGGAATATGTGGCGCTTGTACGAGATGCTGGCGACACCAGAGGCCACTGTTGAATTCTGCCAGAAGAGGGGCCTGCTTGCCAGCGATCCGGTTTGTAAGCGGTGTCGCAAAGCTCTTTCCTGGTATGCGAAACCGAATTATCGAGAGAGCTTTGTATGGCGCTGCAACAGGTGGAACTGCAGAAGTCGGGCCGGTCACCGCAGTATTCGTCGTGGCACCTGGTTTGCCGATAGCAAGATGTCGTTGCGGAAAATCCTGGTGCTCACGTATTGCTGGGCGAAACAGATGTCGAACAAAGTGGCAATAAGGGAATCAAGCGTCGATGATGGAGTCACAAGTTCTGAAACTGTAAACGATTGGTTCACTTTTTTGCCGTGAAGTTTGCCTTAATGCAATAAAGCAGAACAGCACCACAGCTATAGGGGGCCCAGGTAAAGTGATTGAAATGGATGAAGCCAAATTTTGCCCACGCAAATACGGTGGAGGCGGTGTGAGAGATGTGAAGTGGGTATTAGGCGGGATTTGCCGAGAGACGAAGGAGGTTTTCTTAATTGAGATTTCAAACCGGGATGCAGCGACGCTAGCAACCCTTATAAAGCAATATGTTGCTGCTGGTTCGACAATCGTGACCGACTGCTGGCGGTCATATGAATGTCTCTGTGAAGAAAATCTCCGCAATCTCCTAGTAGATCACTCCGTGAACTTTAAAGATCCTGGCTCCGGTGCCAATTCTCAAAATCTTGAGTGCCAATGGTGGAAGATCAAACAATCCCTGTCGAGTGTTTACTGCAGCGAAGGCTTTGGTTTTCACGTTGCCGAATACATGTGGCGACGCAAACACAGCGGCATAGACTACTACGAGCAAATCTTGAAAGACATATCGCTTCTCTATGTACCGCTCAAGAGCTTGTAAGATTTAGCCACCACTCTTTAGGCTTCTGCTACAGCAGATGATGAAATTGAAAGACAGAACTGAAACCTAACCTAGTACCCCATACCTTACAGTCCCTAGCCCGAACTTGCCTTAGATCCCACTGGTGCACCCTTGGTCCACCTTTGACTCGAAATGGCGCTGGCCGCATGCGCATGCATGTTTAATATTGCGAATGCATATGAGGGCTGACTGCAATAAACAGTTATGTCCAATATTTAACATCTGGACATAACTGTTTATTGCAGTCAGCCCTCGATATGCTGCACATGCCCTAGCAACTCCGCTGTGTCATCAGTAACATGTCTGCTGCCCTTGTATGCTATTACCAATAATGGCAGCACTAGAAATTAAACTCTGAATTTTCTTTACTGGATATAAGCTTGACATTTTTACTCACCCTAATATTTCTGTGGGTACCCAAACATTTAGGTAAGCAGAAAAAGTACTGATTTCATGCGGTATTTGTAGAGGTTGAATACGGAATTCTTTCCAAACCAGGATTTAAAGTAATCCTCAGGACAGGAACGGTGGGGTGTCTTCAACATAAGTTTATTTTTCTGAAAGTATGCATCCCTTTGTGTTTCCTCTCGCACAGTCTGGTCCATAAGTGTTTGGACAATGACATAATTTTGAGAATGTTGGCTCTGTACGCCACAATAGATTTTAACTCAAGCAATCAAGATTTGCTGGAAGGTTAGGCTTTCAGCTTCGTTTTAAGGGTTTTATCAAGAATACAGTTTGAAGTTTGTTGGAATATCAATCAATTTTATTAAGTGCCATCCAGTGAGTTTTGATGCCTCTGACTGAATCTTTGAAGTTGATGAATAGTCCTACACCATTCACATCGTCAACTTATCCTGAAGCCATTGTCGGCAGTCACTTCATCAAAAATCCAAGGGAACCAATTCCATCGGCAACCTTAATTCCCACGCATGACCTTGTTTCACAGATGAGGTGGTATGTTTTGAATCATCAGCAGTTAATTCCCTTCGCCATATCTTCTCCTCTGGTCATTCCAGTGCAACTTCCTGCGGCTGACATTTAGATGGTCGCTTGGCATAATAAAATCAAAAAAGTATATATGTAGTCTCAGTTTTGAAAGAACATTCACTTGATTTGGCATTCTAACGAAGATAACAAGCATTGGGGTCGCCAAATGTCATTTTTGAAATGGCCGCCATGTCGTGACACTGTTTCCCCACTGACAGATCTAGAGTGTGATGTTATCGCGGTAACTTCCTGTGTGAACTATGCAGTTTCAGCGCGGAAGTCTCTCGAGCTAAACTTTTAAAAATGCTGTCTCGTTGTGTTTCCGCTGGATGCTCAAATTATCCTGGAGAGTCTGATTCTATTTAAGTTTCTGAAAGATGATGAACTGTAAAGCATGGACAAAGCAAGTACAGAGAACAAGGGCAAACTGGAGACCAAGCAATGCTGTGCAGTGACCATATCACTCGCGCTTGCTTTGAGCAGACTCCATTCCTCAAGGAGAGTTTTGGCTTTAAAGTTCAGCACAGAAGAGTTTTGAAAGGAGGAGCTGTCCCAGCAATTTTTCCACAGGAAATTGGAAGGAAAAGCGGCGGAGGAAGAGCTAACGGCTGCCAAAGAAGGAAGTAGCAAGACCATCTCCAAACTTGGCCAAATGAGGGTAAGTCATAAGTCTTGTTGACTTTTGGAGGCATGTGGTTTATGGGAGATTTATTTTGTTACCACCTGAATGACCTAATACATGAAGCGATGAATGATAGACCTAATATGACATAATGATTTTGGGCCATGCATAAATCATCTTTTTTTTGTTCCTGTAATGATTTCTGCTCAGTTAAATTAACCTTTTAAAGGTCACACACAGAGAAAAACCATAAAATTATTTTTTCTATGTCTACTTGGCTGTCGTAAGATGAATCAATTTTTATTTTTTGAATAGGCCCCACCATTTTGATTTTACGAGCCTCTACCAAACGGTTGAGAAGACCGTAGAGGGTGTCACTCATTTTATTATCCCCCCGGCATAAAAATGCAGGGGGATATAGGCATTGCCTTGTTCGTTCGTCCGTCCGTCCGTAATCATTTTGTTTCCGGAGCAGAACTCGGAAACTATGCAAGATATCAGCACCATACTTGGTACATGTATTCTATGTATAGTCTAGATGTGCTTTTTACTACTTTGGAAATTTCGGGAAACCTATTTTTATCCCCCCGGCATCATCATGCAGGGGGGATGTCGTCATCCGTCCGTCCGTTTGCTGGGCGTCCGTCTGTAATCGTATCTTGTCCGGGCCATATCTTGGAAACTGTACATCCGACCTTAACGAAACTTGACAGATTTGTTGAGCATGATGTCTAGATGTGCCTTTTCATACTTAGGAATTTCTGGATTTTTTTTTTTTTTTTTTTTTTTGCGGTTTCCATGGAAACTTGTGTGAATTGGAACTTAGCTTGTCCGGGCCATAGCTCAGAAACTAGACATCCGACCTTCACCAGACTAGACAGATTTGAGCACGATGTCTAGATGTGCCTTTTCATACTTAGGAACTTCTGGAATTTTTTTTTTTGCCGTTTCCATGGAAACTTGTGTGAATTGGAACTTAGCTTGTCCGGGCCATATCTCAGAAACTATACATCCGACCTTCACAAAATTTCACAGATTTGAGAATTATGTCTACATGTGCCTTTTGACACTTAGGAATTTCTGGAATTTTTAATTTTTGCACTTTCCATGGAAACTTGCGTGAATTCTGAATTGGAACTTAGCTTGTCCGAGCAATGTCTCAGAAACTATACATCCAACCTTCACCAAACTTAATAGATATGTTAAGCATTATGTTTAGATGTCCTTTTTGATACTTAGGAATTTCTACAATTTTTGATTTTTGCACTTTACATGGAAACATGGTTGAATTTGGACTAAGCTCACTGATAATTTTGACCAAACTTGATTAACATGTTGAGCATGATTTCTATATGTGCCTTTTCACATTTACGAGTTTCTGGAAAAATTCTTTTCTGCGTCTTTCATGCAAATGTGTGTGAAGGTGGACTTAGTTCACTGATCATTTTGTTTGGGAAGTATCTCTGAAGCCATCTCCGACTACACCAGTGTCAGTGAAACTTAGTTTAATTTGTTCAATTTCATTTATTGTCTTTTGAAATGTTTGTTATCCCCCTGGCATTATTTTTATATAAATACAATGTGAAGCTAGGAAACTCCTGGCACTCGTGGCAGCCCAATTCCTCGTACTGAGTGCCGGTAACATGAACAGCAAGATCAACAAACGACCACAACTACTACAAGTAATGTCCTAAGACAGACAGTAGAACACAGATTGACCACATCTACACCAACATACCTCGACAGACAATTGACACAGGGTCACTGAAGTCATATTGTCTGACCACAACATTGTCTGGATTGCCATTTCATAGTCAGGCAAGTTTGTTACCTTATTACTTCAGATCAAGTTCTTTTAATACTGTAGTACATTTACTCATGTAAATTCAACAGTTAATCCATGAATGTGGGGGGCCGGGGGGATATGCCATTGCCAGATGGCTCTTGTTGTTTCCATGGAAACAAATCTGGACTTAGTGCAAATTAGACTATGTTCGTTTCCTGAGCAGAACTGAAAAACTATGTAAGATATCAGCACCAAACTTTGTACATGTATTCTATGTATAGTCTTGATGTGCCTTTTGCTACTTTGGAAACCTCTGGATTACTATTTTTGCCATTTCCATGGAAACGAATCTGGACTTACTGCACATCAGGCCTAGTTCGTTTCCGGAGCACAGCTCAAAAATCGTTCAATATATCTTACTGAAACTTTGCATGTGTATTACCCACATACTGAAGTGGTGCCTTTGATATTTTCAGATTTCTGAAATTCTTTGTTTCCATGAAACCAGTTGCATTTGGACTCTGTACAGAGGTTTGTTTCCGGAGCACAACTCAAAAACCGTTCATTATATCTTACTGAAACTTTGCATATGTATTACCCACATACTATAGTGGTGCCTTTTTATATTTTCAGATTTCTGAAATTCTTTGTTTCCATGGAAACGAGTTGCATTTGGACTCTGTACAGAGAGGTTCGTTTCCGGAGCACAACTCAAAAACCGTTCAATATATCTTACTGAAACTTTGCATGTGTATTACCCACATACTGAAGTGGTACCTTTTGATATTTTCAGATTTCTGGAAAAAAAAAAAATTTTCTGTTTCCATGGAAACGAGTTGCATTTGGACTCTGTACAGAGAGAGGTTCGTTTCCGGAGCAGAACACAAAAACCGTTCAATATATCTTACTGAAACTTTGCGTGTGTATTACCCACTTACTGATGTGGTGCCTTTTCATATTTTCAAATTTCTGAAATTATTTTTTTTTTTCCCTTTCCATGGAAGTGAGATGGATTTGGAGTCAGTCACAGGGATGGGTTTGTTTCCGGAGCAGAACTAAAACAGTTCATTAATGACTCTTGTTTTATTAATGCCTTTGTCAACATGTGGTTCATAGTCTTTGGTAGATGTTGCCAGTACATACTTCCAGATAATTCCAGTGGAAAATCATCTCAACATTCTTGTTTGAATTTCTTTGAAGGTGTAGGATTGACATGACTTTTGCAAATAATCAGGAGCCGGGGGGATATGTCATCTTCTGATGACTCTTGTAAACACTAGATTGGAGAAAGAGACTTTACATGAAATTAAAGAAAATTTTGCCAGTTTTGTTTTGATTTTGATTATGATGTTTGCATCATATGTTTCATAGGATAAATTTAGGTTTTTATGTATTTATCTACTTGTTTATTGATTTATTCATGTAAATGCCAACAAATTGCATGAAATACCCCAGAAACCCAGACATAATCCAGAAACATTTTTATTCTTCCATTTTCACATTAAAAAGTAGTGTAGATAGTTTATTCTTCAACAGTACATGTGAAATAAAGGAAAATGTAGTACATTTAGTATGAAACACAAAGGTATGGAATGCAGTATAACGGATTCATTCATCATTTCATTGAACGCGAACATGGATCATTGACGATAGATCTGTCTTTGAGTAAACAATCATATTTTCAGGCCTCCATTTTTCAACAGTAAAAAATACAACATATCCTAAACATTTATAAAAATCAGACTTGAGAGCCCTGCCTCTATTAATTCATACAAGCATTAGAATTCAGCATTAGCATTTAACACCCTCTATGGTCTTTTCAACCGTTTGAGGATGTTTTCAAAAAATTATTACAGGCAACCAAAACTTTTTCTCAGATGTTAGGGACTTATTATGTTATTCAGACCCTGTGAAGGTATGTCAGATAAAAAATTCATACTAACCTCTAAAACTGTCTCCAGCGAGGTAATCCAAAACAAGTGTTTTAGCAGTGTCGATCTTCTTCGTTGGTAGCACATTAGCACGGCCTGTACAGCACGACCACAGTGCAGTTTTTTTGTAGTTTTCATGTATCACACACACAAGTGGGAGAGACAGCACAGAAAGTTTGTGCTTAACCCCTTTGCACAGACATAGACACCGGCGTCCGTAAATTCCGAAATTTAATTCCTAAACAATTCTGAAAAATGTCAATTGATGTGAATTCGTTTAAAAAAACTGACTGACAGTACCCTTACAAAATAATTCACCAAAAATTTATTTTTGGTCCGAATGAGCTGAAATTTCGGATTTGTTCATCACAAATGCATATTCATCTGATGTGAAAATATGAAAGCAATCTACGAGTACATGGTGACATGTTTTGTACAACCCCAATTCCAAAATAGTTGGGACAAAGTGTAAATTTTGAATAAAATCAAAACGCAGTGACTTTCAAATCACACCAGCCAGTATTTTCATTCACAGTAGAACAGAGATAACATAGCAAATGTTGAAACTGAGAAAATTTACAGTTTATCCACAAAATGAGCTCATTTCAAATTTGATGGCTGCTACAGGTCTCAAAAAAGTTGGGACAGGGGCCTGTTTGCCATGGTGTAGCATTCCCTCTTCTTTTTAACACAGAGTGGAGGCGTCTGGGCATTGAGGAGACAAGTTTCTTGAGTTTAGCCTTTGGAATTTGATCCCACTCTTGTTTAACATAGACATCCTGCCGCTGGAGAGTTTTGGGTCTCCTTTGACGGACTTTTCGTTTAATTATGCACCAATGTTCTCAATCGGTGAAAGATTGAGGACTGCAGGCAGGCCAGTTCAGCACACGGACTCTTCTACTACGAAGCCATGCTGTTGGAATTGCTGCAGTATGTGGATTTGCATTGTCCTGCTGAAATAGACAAGGCCTTCCTTGGAATAGATGTTGTCTGGAGGGGAGAAATGTTGCTCTAAAACCTTTTATATACCTTTCAGCATTCATGATGCTTTTTAAAACATGCGTATGCAATAATGCATCCCCATACCATCAGAGATGCTAGCTTTTGAACTGAACGCTGATAACAGGAGGGGTGGTCTTTCTCCTCTTAAGCCCGGAGGACACGACGCCCATGATTTCCAACAAGAATGTCAAATTTGGACTCGTCTGACCACAGGACACTTTGCTACAGTCCATTTTAAATGAGCCTTGGCCCACAGAACACGGCGGCGCTTCTGGATCATGCTCAACAATGGCTTCCTTTTTGCACGATAGAGTTTTAGGTGGCATCTGAGGATGGCACGGCAGACTGTGTTTACAGACAGACAATTTGTTTTATGCAAGCCTTCACAGGTTGGAGAGTCTCTGGCCATCTTTACTTCTGAGAGCCTCTCTAAGACATTCCTTTTATAGCCAATCATGGTACACACCTGATGCCAGTTAACTTAATTACTTGCTAAATGTTCTTTCAGCTGATTCTCTTATATATTAATTGCTTTTTCAGCCCTTTTTTGCCTGTGTCCAAACTTTTTTGAGACCTATTGCAGCTGTAAAATTTGAAATAAGCTCATTTTGTGGATAAAAATGTAAATGTCTCAGTTTAAACATTTGAAATGTTATCTATGTTCTATTGTAAACAAGTAGACATGGTAAACAACATCCCCCGCCAAAATGCTTTCTTTAAAGATACTATGAACAGAGGCTCCCAAAAATGCCACAAGGGCAACAACTGTGGGAAAAATAATCGTGTGCTTCTTATTTTCAAACTCCATCAGGGTCTTTATGGTCTTAAGCTACACACCAAATTTGGTTATCCTATCTCAGATAGTTTCTGAGAAAAGCTGTCCCCTTTAGAGATACCGTGGACAGAGTCCAAAAATACGGATCAAGGGCAATAACTGCGGGAAAAAAAATCGCGAGCATCTCATTTTCGAACTCCATCAAGGTCTTTATGGTCTGAAGCTACACACCAAATTTGGTTGTCCTATCTCTAATAGTTTCTGAGAAAAGCTGTCCCCTTTATCTCAGACAGACGGACGGGCGGACGGAGCTCAAACCTATATCCCCCTCACACTTCGTGGCGGGGGATAATAATATGGGAAATTCTGTGAAAATGTCACCCTCTAGTAATTTTTTTAAAATTGATGCTACATGTTTGAAAGATGTATCATTTAGGAGGGAATTATGTTGCATGTATGAATTCAAGTGATTCTAGTTGGAGCAGAACTTGGTTTTCGGTAAAATTCTGAGAAACAAACTCCTTCATTCTGAGTCCAGATTTTTTCAACTTTTTGCCAATTGTGTATTCTTTGTCATAATTCCCAGTATACACGGACAAGATGATTATTACAAGTATATTCTTGTAATTTTGGTTCTTTTGGGTGGTCATATGTAGAATAATAGAATCATTTCCCCAAGGATTTTTTTCACAACTGCGATGTGAAAATTGTTGCGCTGCCATTTGTCAGTCCGTTACCACAGTGTTTCCCAACCCTGTTCCTGGAGTACCCCTGCCCTGCATATTTCAGATGTCTCCCTAATTTAACACACCTGATTCAGCTGATCAGCTCATTAGTGGAGTACTTAATGACCTGATCTGGGTGTGTTAAATCAAGGAGACATCTGAAATATGCAGGGCAGGGGTATTCCAGGAACAGGGTTGGGAAACACTGCGCTACTATGCTGCAATGGAATGTTTTGCCCTGACTGATAGGATTCCAAGAAATTTTGCAAACTTTGATATTAAGAGCCATTCCGTGAGAAAATGGCACTTTTTGAAGAAGTTGAGGAGTTGACCCCCCTGAAATTGAATGAAACTTGGCAGATAGGTAGACATGGTGGTCTCACAGAAAAAAACAAATTATTAATTCTGTATCTCAAGAAGTCTGCCGGTGGGGCCACCTGGAACCCACTAAAGTCGCTCAGTTTTGCTTTTGACACCACATTTTACATCAATTATTATGACTTAAGGGTACACAGTACCAGATGTGTTATACTTTTATCATGACCTGTGACACTTCAAGTCTGGATAGACATTGGCACCACATCAGCGCCAAGCTGGGTAACTATGTTATTGAGCTGGAATTACTTGAGAAATCACGGTTAAAAATTGAAAATGGGAATAGGAATAAAATAAAATATCCCAGGCATATACCAAACTAGAATGCTTTATTATGTGTTTACTCACTACAAAACTATCATTTTCAGTTAATATTCCCTTGGTATCTTGCTGGGTTCGTGCAATGGATGGCTGGAAAGATGGTCGAAATTGATTTTGGTGCATGTTTGCGGTATATTTTCTCAGTAACCTAGATATGTTCCATTGTGATTAATGCCGTTTGTTGTGCTTTTGGAGCTCTGTTTTCAGGAATATTAAGAATTTCTTTGGTAGTATCTACACTTTCAAGCTAGACGGAGCCAAAGTTGGAGGAAAACTCAAAATGAACCATTTCATAGCAGATTGTGCCTGTTTCGGTGGGATTATTTTGTTTACCCAGCTAGACGGAGATCTGAAATTCTCTGGATACACAGTTTGTTTGGGGTACATTACAGCATTAGTAAAATCTCAGTGGTAGTATTTTCAGTGTAGATGATTTTAAACATCAAGACTCAGAAAAATTTGCCTCCAGGGGGCACTGTAGGCTGGATGCAAGTACTGGCCACCCCCAGCAATGTACCAAAGAAATTTTTTTTGAATTGTGATACACACAGCTAGTTTTCTCAGAAAGTGAAGAGCTTGGTTTGGTACTATGCTGGGTACATAGCTTTCTGACTAAAGGTGGCGCTCTAAAGAGCTAATGTTCTACTGACCTAATATTCCATATTCCCGGACATATACCAAAGTTCTGTCTTTTGAAATATATGAAGCACATACACAGTTATACATAAAATTTGTAATTCCTTTGGTATAGAGCTTGGTTGGTTGTAAACTGGTCGTGACTGTGAGCATTACAAACGCACAATACATGGGTTATTACCAAGTACGGGTACAGCGCAGTCAGAAACATACAGCACGTTATAGAACATGACCAGTCCAAAATGTTTAAGTGCCAAAAAAGAACTAATGTAAAAGGCGTACCACCGTAAGTACGAATGCAGACATGCGTCAACAGTATACGTACACTTACATAAAATAACAGTCCATAATTTGAACTCTGAAAAAGAAATTTTCATCACACAACCGTGCACATGAAGACAGAATGTATAGTATAAAAGTTATGTTTTTTACTTTTCATGTTATCCAAAACAAAATTATGTCAACACAGCATGTGACTAGCTCTATCCCACAGTCTGTTTTTGGAATTGGATTGTGGGTTGGCGGCACCTGGTGGTGCGCACCAGAGGTGCTCCTTGGCCTTGAGCAGCCATCCATGGCCTTCTTCGTAGGATCCGGGTCGATGTTACCAGCGGAGCCAGTCGAGCCCGAGGCAAGCCCAACTACACTGCATCCTGGGTCTCTACAGGGCTGCTTACAGGCCGTTGATAGTGAGCATGTCTGTCTCTGAATTAATTAGCTGGCTGCAGCCTATATGGCGCAATAGTTGCGTCAACACCCATGGCTTGGTACGCACGGAAATGGGAAGTCTCTAAAGAAACCCCACCCTCCCACCCAGCGGGCATCCTGTAGGGTAGACATCATGGGCAGGTGTTAGGAATGAAGGCATGCAAGTTACCACTACAAATGAACTGCCCTTTTCTTGGCAGGCTGCTGCTTGCTTGCTAGGACCTCTGTGCCCTTTATCAGGATAACCACTCGCTAGATGCGACTGCTGTGCCCTTTTTCATACCCAAGCACCATACCTGAGGGAAATCGTAGAATTAACACTGAAGCCTGCTTTCTGATTCTAATAGTAATGCAAAAATGCAGAGAATTTATATTCTGAAACTCTCCAACACTACAAAACTGTACTCTGTACTGACTACTGGTAAAAGTCTTGCATGTTGACACAATGCCACAATCACCACCAATATTCTTTTCCAATATACAACCAACCCAGCTTTATACCAAAGAGATTACGAATTTTATGTTTAACTGTGCAAGTACTTTATATATGTGAAAAGAGAACTTTGGTATATGTCAGGGAATATGGAATATTAGGTCAGTAAAATATTAGGTCTTTAGAGCACCACTTTTGGTCAGATAGCTATCCACCCAGGGGTGCGTTTTCCAAAATCACAGAGGCTAACTTGACTTAGTTGGGCCTATTGACGGTGAATGGACAAACTATGTAAGTTGCTAACTTAGTTAGCAGCTACGCTTTTGGGAAACGCGCCCCAGAATAGTCCAAGCTAAGCCTTTCATTTTCAGAGAAAACTGTGTGCATCACATTTCAAAAACAATTTCTTTGGTACTTCGCTGGGGATGGGCAGTACTTGCATCCAGCATACAGTGCCCCCTGGAGGCGAATTTTTCCGATTTTTGATGTTTAAAATCATCTACACTGAAAATACTACCATTGAGATTTTACTAATGCTGTAATGTACCCCAAAGGGACTATGTATCCAGAAAAATTCAGATCTCGATCTTGCTGGGTAAACAAAATAATGCCACCTAAACATAGGCAGAATCTGCCATGAAATGGTCCATTTTGAGTTTTCCTCCAACTTTGGCTCTGTCTAGCTTGAAAGCATAGATACTACCAAAGAAATGCTTGGTACTCCCGAAAATAGAGCTCCAAATGCACAACAAACAGCATTTACCCTCACAGTACAAATCTGGGTTACAGAGAAAATATACTGCAAACATGCGCCAAAAATGAATTTCAACCATCTTTCTGGCCGTCTATTGCACAAACGCAGCAAGATACCAAGGTACTATTCACTGAAAGTGATGGTCTTGTTGTGTGTAAACACATAATAAAGCATTCTAGTTTGGTATATGTCCGGGGTATTATTTTATTCCCATTTTCAATTTTTATTGTTATTTCTCAAATAAGTTGGCTCGATAACGAAGTTACCCAGCTTGGCGCTGATGTGATGCTGAAGTCTAACCGGACTTGAAGTGTCACAGGTCATGATTAAAGTATAACATATTTGGTACTGTGTACCCTTAAGTCATGATAGTTGATGTAAAATGTGGCGTCAACAGCAAAACTGAGCCACTTAAGTGGATTCCAGATGGCGCTATCGGCAGGCACAGTGAAATGCGGACCTAAAAATTGGTCTTTTTCTGTGAGACATTCATATCTACCTATGTGCCAAGTTTGATTCAATTCCAGAGTGGTCAACTGCGCACCAAATGTCAATCTCTCGTGGAATGGCTCTTAATTGTCTGTTTCCTTCACCAAATCTGAATACCACAATTAATCTCACTTTCTAAGCTGCATTATTGATGTATCTTGGTAAAGGACTGACAGATTTTCAGTAACGGACTGACAATAACGGACTGACATGCTAGATATAACAGGTTCTCACTTTTCTAACATGCAAAAGCCACAGTATTTAATTTAGGTATCTGCCACAAGATGTCACTTCAGTGCAGATTTCCTTTTGCAATGAATTCTGGGAAACCAGAAGTGATCATGGAGGGAATTTTGAAATATTAGGCCTATATGAGGCACAAATTTCATTCTGTCCCATCCTGAAGTAACCCTTTATTAATCACACCAGGTAAGTACTTTTTTCAGGAATAGTTCAAGTTAAATAAGAATATATGATCATTACGTATTTCGGTGCATGCCACAAGACAGGCACAATCGCGCCAGCGCCTGTACACGCCCGTCAAGTCCTCCTCACGGGCGCAATTCAACACGCCCGTCAGTTACTTCAGGGGCGCGCCACTATTTAATACAAGCGTTATCCCATTTGACCTACCCTGGTAGACCATGAGGATGATGACAGTGTCATAATCAAAACTAGTAACGCAACATTCTCTCAGATCGAGGCAACCATTGCCTGTGAGGAAGCATCTCATATTCAGCTCGGCATCTGACCCATCATCATAGCTGTAAATAGCAATCTCGGACCTTGGTAAAAATTTCGGAGAGAAAAAAAATTCAACGTCTTTATCATTCAGGTTTTGTTCTGGTATCTTAAGTGTAACCCATGTGAACATGCAGTGTTACATTTTACCAAAAATCAATTTCTGTTTGCATGTTATAATTCTTTTCCTTTTATCTATGCAAATATTGTTTTGGGAAGTTTTCTTCAGTTGAATTTTTATATTAATGCTGTTTGATCTTTGACATTTTGGCAAAATAACTTCCTCCAAATTCGCGGTATTCTCCTCAGTATTCAGCTCTGCATTGGAGAGGTAAGATGAAATAAGTGCTCTTCAGTGGCTTTGTAAAACGCAGTAAAATGCTAAACGGAGGCGAAGATACTTCTTTGTAGCAGTCAAAGATTTTGTTCATTATTGCTTCGATGGTTACTTTAGTGTTTATACATTTTTATTTTATCGTGTGCGGCACTTTTGTGAAGCATGCTAATTTACCTATCATAAGTCCAGGCTAATGGAGCGTGAGGTGGTTTTTCATGCGGTTTGCCGTTTCTTCCATCTCTAATTTAAAGGTCTGCTTGTAGAAACGTGACATGCAAAGTTGCTGTACTGACATTAATGCGTTGCACGCAGGTACGTGAGCTCCCCATTTCTAAATTCCCTCTGCCATCAAAGGTAAAAGGAGGTTATGTTTTCAGTCCCGTTAACTGGAAAATGTTATGACATGCTGTATACTCAGCTCGTGTTAAGCTCTGCTGTGGAGAGCTGTGGATGTATCTTGTCTTGTTTTAACATGTTATGAAATTTTCATCATGACATTCTTTTAAGTGTCGTTTCTTAGTCATTTTCAGAGATGTCATTCCGTTACCAAACCAATTTCAAAGCTGACAACAAGATCAAAGCAGCCAGATTCAATCAGAAATGTTTGTTGTAGAGACAATATCCATACATGCCTTGGTAATGAATACTTGTCCACTATGTAATGCACTTCAGAAAATTTTGGAACTGAAAATGTTGCTCTTTAAATTTTAGTATTTCTGGGTCAGTCCGTTACTGACGGAAGTTTCACCAATAAAAAATGACTTGATGGGACAAACCTTTATTATCATGGTTGTGGATGAATAACTCCCTCTACCCCTTTCTAGACTCACAGAACAGCTGCATTTTCCAGTGCCTGTAAATGGTGTGGAAGATAAAATTCCATTATTTTTCTCTGAAATGTCAGTCCGTTACTCACGGAATTGCCCATATTGGCTCATGTGATCTGAAAGACATTGCATTTTGATTTTTTTTACAATTTACACTTTGTCCCAACTATTTCGGAATTGGGGTTGTATATCTGATTTGTCATGGAATGACCCTGGATCATGTTGTTCCGGATCATCGTTCTGGATTGTTCTGCATCATATTGTCCTATGATGGTGTTAGAAGGATTGTGACCGCTGTATTTGTGATGTACTGGGGGGAAGAGTATTTGTTGGTTGTTAGTATTGCTTGGTGGTAAGATGATTGAAATCAACGATTGCAATTTGCAGTGTGGTTCTATTGTTATACTACGTAAGTTCAGACACCAATCTGGTTCACAGCATATTCTGGTTACCAAATGTGTCATGTGTTAATATTGTAATAGTTTTCAAGGATTTCTGAAATTAAGTTATGACATGAACATTTCACTCATCCTCAGCGGAGCTCTCTAGGCCGACAGGCCTCGTGTTTGTTATTCTTTTGCCAGGACCAGTCATTCAATTACATGACTAATTTTTTCACTTGGAGCTTTAAAACCTTTTTCTAACCAAGCAGTGTTGAATGTTCTCAGAAGTACTTGATTTTCTGTGTCAAAATTGCCATCTGTGGCTGCTGCAGGAGGACCAGTTTGATAATGGCTAAATCCCTTCCCCTGTTTCCCCCCAGGAGCTGCACTTCTGCACACCTTTGAGCAGCAGTGTGATGCAGGCAGGAGTCTGTCTGAGACAGGACACTGAGACAACACTACCAGAGCTCACTGAGCAGCACAGGATCAGACAGAAAGAAGAGGAACTCAGTGGACTGGAGTCTGTCCACATGGCAGAGTCAGAGACAGAGTGTGCTGCACCAGGACTCAACACACTGGAGCCAGAGTGTGTTACAGCACACAGTGGGGTCAGTGATGTACACCACACACACACATCACTGATTAAAACAGAAACTGATCTGGGCTCCACACACTCTGGGGATCTTATTAAGATGGAGAGCCTTGACAGTACAGAGCTGGGATATGTGACCCATCTGCATCCTGACCAAATCAAAACAGAGCCTGATGATGGAGGATACCTTACATCAGAGCAAATCAGTGACCTGCAGGATATTAAATGTGTTCATATTAAATGTGACCAAGTGAAGTGTGAATCTGGAGTGACTTTAGTGAGTGACCTCATGAACACTGTTAAGACTGAAGCTGCTGGTGATCTTGAAGAACCGACTGAGCCATGGCAATGTGCTGGAGAGCCAAACTCAAGCTGTAAACCTGAGGAGACCCATGATCTACTGACCCACAGTGCGGACTTCAATCATCAATTTCAGAATAATCAGCCCAGAATTGTTCTTGAAAGAGTAAACTGGAGGAACAAGCCTGTACTTCGCCAAAATTGTGCAGAAGGTGGTAAATTCAAGTGCTGAGAGTGGGAAGGGCTTTGCCTCAAAATCTCATTTAAAGCAGGACCTTCGTACTGGTGAAAAGTCTCTCAAATGTTCTCAGTGTGGGAAGTGTCTTGCCTCAAAGTATAGTTTGAAACTCCACCAGAAAACTCACACAGGTGAAAAGCCATACAAGTGCTCAGTGTGGGAAGGCTTTTTCTCGTAATTATGCTTTAAAGAGGCACCTAAAAATGCATACAGGTAAAACGCCTTATAAATGTTCTCGGTGTGGGAAGTATTTTGCCAGAAGGGATTATCTGTGTTTACCTGTGGGTTCATACCGATTGAAAGCTTACTTTAGCTCGTTGTATGATGATATTTTCAGATGTCAGGTCTGTACGACTGCACATGCTGATCCGAGCCATGAATGCTGTATGGGAATGTTTTGATTATATGACATGAATGCTGTATGGGAATGTTTTGATTATATATGACTGTCCACAGGAAAGGGTGTATAAGGGATATTTTGGTCAAATTGAGTTACGTGCATCAGATGATCCCTTGCCATGTACTAAACATAGAAAAACAGTTTTTCTCTAAAACATAAAAAATCCCTTATACACCCTTTTCCTGTGGACTGTCACATATACCTGACTTAACTGTCCACTTGAGAAATTTTGTGGGTTATAGCCCGAGCAAATGTACTCTGCACACACAGGGCTTTTCCCGAGCAGGTTTGGGAAAAGGCCATTTGTTTGATAACCCCGGCAAATGGTGTACTCCCTGTGGATATTTTGCGTGATTTTATTCAAATACTAATCGGCTTCATACGGATGAAAAGCCCTATATTTGATTTAAAATATGCAGTTTTTGAATGTAAACCTAATTAATTTGAGAATTAGTTTTGATTATGTGGCTCAGCAGTGTCCACAGTGCAGGAAATATTGTTGAGGCATTGAGCATTCCTCCAGATTTAAAGGCCCATAGTTTTATATTCTGGCATGTGTGGGGATGCCTTGTGGCTAACGCGTCGGACTTGGACCCGGAAGGTCGGTGGGTTTAGGCCCAATGTTGCCACAATGAGACCAGTGTGGGGCTCTTAACTCCTTCCCAACTGAACTGCCAAATCCTGGTCAGATATGATGGACGAGCAAGATTATCAGACTTTCTGAAATTGTATTTCTTCTGTATTACAGATTGCTTTTATTCTACATCTAAAGAGAGCTGAAAATATGCTGTCTTTGATAATGCCCAAAAATGGCAATGTTTGGCTATCGTCGCAATAGTTTGGCTCCTGGAAGCATGTGACGGCATTTTGTAGAAAAATTTTTTGTTCAGTCACTCGCACTCGGCAAACATAGTGTATGCATTGCAACCCGTTTGGTTTTTGCTCACCATCACTCAAAAAACATTGAAGGTTGCATGTCATGAGGTGGGCACTCAAAAAGGGTGGATCTGTGGCACTCCGCCAAGAAACTGCTGATTCAAAATGTATTTTCTCTAAGATTCATAGGTCTTTTATTGTAATTTTGGTATCAAATTGTAGCTCTTGAAGTTCTTTCATTTGCCACCAACTTTGTTTGATTTGTTGGGATACTTTTGGTTCAGCAGCCTTTATAGAAAAGCAATAACGGGGTGGATCAGAGCGGTGGTGGAGCAGTAGCGGCGGAGAAGCTGCTAGATTATGGTTATAATGTTCTATTACTCCAGGGTAAGGCAGTGTATCTTTATGAACTGGATGTTATCTACAAAATAAAACAAACCTGGGTAAATTTGAATGAATATTAACCAAATAACACTAGTTTTTGTAAAAAGGGTCCATTCCGAGAAAAACGGACTTTTAGTAGCGGCTTTCAATGCATTTACCTGTTAATTAAATACATGTTACTCTCAATAACATTAGAACAGAATGAGATAATAAATTTGTTTGCTGTTTTTGATTGAGCTAAAGGTATGTAATATGCAGTAGGAGTACTGAAAAATGGACCATTTTGACCCTGTCACACTTTAGTGGCTGACCTCATGACATGCGACCTGAAGAAAGATGACGGAAAGTGATACTGAAATGGTATCTGGTATGTTTATTTGGTGTCAACGTGGATGGAACATATTCATTTTTACGTGTGTCTTTTAGTTGTCTGGTTTATTAGTCTTAACTATTTTTTTTTTTTTAATCATTTTTGCTTTATTATTTTTAACTCAAATGTCCACTGTCACTTATTTTAGTCAATTGGATTTTATTGTGAATTTTTAAATGGTCTGTATCTCACAAGTATTATGTGTTTGATTTAATTCTGTCTACCCATGTCTTAGGTTTTAATTTTTATTTTAACTGCCATAGACTGTGTAAAAAGGTGGACGCATCCCCGGGGTCTTTAAAAGTGAAGCCAATGTGGAAATCTCTTAAAATTGCATTCTATTTAATGGCCAGCAGATGGTGACATCAGTGGTTGCAGAAAGAAGTTCAATGCTATTGAAGCCTATGAGGAAATGACCCCACTTTCCCACCTGTTTTTTTTTTTTTTTTTTTTTTTTTAATTTCCGTAATGATTTTCCACATTATTTTATGGTATCTATCTCAAGTTTCAAATCTTTTTTGATATATCATGATGTTCATTTTTGTACATTATGGTTCCAAATAGACTAGAATGAAGGATAAATCCAAATATGCTTTAGGGGCATGGCTATCCTCTGGTCCTCAGATACTGTCAGAACCACCCCTCGCTCCTCCCTGGATCTTCAATTCACGCTCTCGTCCAATAGGAATCACATCTGGTTTCCAAATGATAAAATGGTGGTGTTCAAATAGCCAAAATCGAGGCTTCCTAAATGGTATGCTGAAACCAATGGGTGACGTCACTGTTGCTTCGTCCATCTTTTGATAGTCTGTTACCAGCTTTGTTTTTGCAGCTGCATTTTCTGAAATGGCTCACATCTTGTGCAGCAGTGTGTGCTTCCACTTGGAATGAAATGTGTTATATAAATAAAGTTTTGCTTGCTCCCTTGCTAATTTGCATTGCAAACATGAACTTGACACAATTTTTTTTTTTTTTGCTGAAGTACGGATGATGTCTGCCAGCTGTACTCAGTAAATTGTTTTTTGGACAGCCTGCTTTATCTGTTATCAGTCAAGGATCTTTTTTTTTTTTTTTCCATTTTCTGTTCATCGCTGAGAATATGTTATTAAATAATTTTTCATTGTGGATAAAATGCTTCTCTTTATTCCACTGTTTTCTGATTTGCTGTCCTTGTTTGTAATTGTTTCTTTCATTTTAATCATAAAGTAGCAATTATATTCTCAGTCACAAGGTCAATGTTTTTGAAAAATTAATATTTTTGTTATTCAGGGTAGCTTTAAATTGGGAGATGAATGAACTGAATTCATTGACTTGTGTCACTTCTGATTTGGGTATGAAATGAGACCCCTTTTTCTTGAATCCTGTTAGTCAATTGTCAACTCAGGAGATGATGGCCATATGTGCCTTGAGAACGTAAATTTCGTACAAACATGTGCTTCGTTATCCTCAAAGAAGAGTTCCAGCTGGGCGTAGTCAGAGAAAAAAGTGGAATTCCCAGATGTACTTCTGTGTGAAAGGACAATTCCATCTCTGTCTGCTATAGTACTGGGCCTGGCCAAGCAAGTAACTCAGGGGCATCTTACTGCTTTCTCTCACATAATGACCTATAACTTCTGAACTATTCATCTCAGAAATGCAGTCCAAACATTTCTGGAAATCTAACAAATTGGGGAATATGATCCAAACATTAAATAAAAGATCTTAAGTTTCTCATTGAGATTTTGGTGCCCACGAACCCTTTCTAACTCAGTGATGTCAAATAAACATCAAAAATTTTTTTTTCTCTAAATCCAGGGACCATGTTCCCAAAGCAATTTGAACACAATTATTTTGTATACTGTGTAGAAATGGGTTAATTAAAATGTCTAGGCATTAGAATATCAATTTATTTAAAAAAAAGGGGGAAATGTGAAGCAAGGTCTGGTAACTTGGTAAGTTGGTAACAACTGGTAAGTTGAGAGTGTGACTCAGTGACAACAAAAATTACTCGATTTGTACTTTTGCAATGTTTTAGATGATTCTTAATTATGAATACAGGAATGTATACATTTCTGAAAATAATTACTATATTACAATTTAAGTACAATTAAATCATGTTCTAATAACGAATCTCTAATTTCCCTACATTTAGGACATGTATACAATTACCTAAACCCAGTAGTAACAGAATATGATTTAAAAAAGTAATTATAAAAGCGATACAAATAGGGGAAAAATAGGGTTCATTTTTTAGCACAAAAAAAAAATCATATGCCCTGGTAAAATACCCCCAGCTATGTCTTCCATGGGGAATTAATCAGAAAAACGTCTTTAAATTATAAAAATATAAGAAATTATTTTTCCAAAAATGTATATATCAACATACAACCCCAATTCTGAAATAGTTGGGATGAAGTGTAAATTGTTAAAATCAAAATGCAATGACTTTCAGATCACATGAGCCAATGTTGTTTACACTAGAACACCGAATATTTCAAATGTTGAAACAGACATTTTACATTTGAAATAAACTCATTTTGTGGATAAAAATTTTTTGGCTGCAACAGGTCGCAAAAAAAGGCTTAAAAAGCAATTAATAAGAATCAGCTGAAAGAATATTTAGCAAGTAATCAAGTTAACTGGCATCAGGAGTGTAACATGATTGGCTATAAAAGGGATGTCTTAGAGAGGCTAAGTCTCTCAGAAGTAAAGATGGCCAGAGGCTCTCCAACCTGTGAAGGCTTGCGCATAAAAAAAATTAAGGAATACTTTAAAAACAATGTTCCTCAACATCAAATTGCAAAGGCTTTGAAGATCTCATCATCCACAGTGCATAACATTAAAAGATTCAGAGAAACTGGAAAAATCTCTGCGTAAGGGACAAGACCAACTTTTTGCTCAGCAGATAGCTCCAGTGTGCGGCAGGCTTTAAGGTTCGGTTACAGGCAAAACTCAATCACTCTTATATCTTCATAAAATCATAGAATTTGATCATAAAATGATATGTTATGACAAGGAAAGCTTATATTTCCTGGTTTTTTTTTCTTATTAGGTCATGTGATTCAAGATGGCCGCCACCAAAAAGTGACATATAGAAAATGCAGCATATCTCAGGAAGTATTTGGAGTACAGACTTGGAATTTGGTATATCTATTATGTATATACCACTCTTGGTTTTGAATTTAAAAGAAAACTTGACCCTAGGATGGAAAAAAAAATTTGCCTCCATTTCCGGGGTACCCAATTTCAGATGGGTGTCAACTGACTAACCCTCTCCTGGCTGCATATTTAAGTACATACTGTTAAGTTTTTTTTTTTTTAATTCAAAACCAAGAGTGGTATATACATAATAGATATACCAAATTCCAAGTCTGTGCTCCAAATACTTCTTGAGAGATGCTGCATTTTCTATATGTCACTTTTTGATGGCGGCCATCTTGAATCACATGACCTAATTAGCATAATTATGCAAAAATCAGGAAGTATGCTTTCCTTGTCATAACGTATCATTTTATGATCAAATTATATGATTTTATGAAGATATAAGAATGATTGAGTTTTGCCTGTAACCTAACCTTAGTTTGCTGTTTAGGTAATTAAGAGTGCAATTTAAGTTAAGCAACTAGCAAGTAAACATCACAAATAATGTTATAATCGTTCCGCTGGCTTACGTCAGCTGACACATTACAGCCACTGCCGTGGTATAAGCATACACGCATAAAACAGACTATTGTTCAAGGTCTGTATTTCTTACATTGCGCGTGCATATATGGAAGTTCGTAAGAATAGCAAATTGGAGTAAGATTACGACTGCTGTAAAAATAGCCACTGTCTTGTTTTAATCAGTTGGATTTTTTTTTTCTGCTTTTACCCTCTAACTTCATATTATGAGAGAAATGCGGTGCCTGCCATGGGAAATGAAAGCCCCATCTCAACATTGTTCATAATGCTGTAATACAAGTAATTGCACCAGCCCAGGTCAAATATATTTACTGATGCAAGTCATACAAAAGTTAAGTATTGAGCTCCAATAGGTTGCTGCACACAAGCTTTAAGTACGGTTTTTTAAACAATATAAACACAAAACAGGTGCGAGTCATTGTCAATTGCTCCGCCTTATAACTCCTCATTATCAAATAAATGGTTCGATTTAGTGACCACGCATCAATAATTGTACTAATCAAGAGCCTACAGATATTCTGAATGTTATTGGTACATCTGTTTTTTACTTTTTTCTCTTATTATTCTGTTGTTTCTCATATAGCATGATGGGAATATGAAACTTTAATTGCTCATAGCATGCATGGATATTTTTGACAATACTGCTTAAAAGGGTAATGAAGAAAAAGTAACAACTCATTAAAATTCTAGGGTTGCATTTGTGGTTGGAATGAAAACCTTCACACATGGCCCCCAGGCCTGAGTTTGAGAACCACTGCTATTGAAGTCTATGAGAAAATGACCCTACTTTCCCACCTGATTTATTATTTCAATAATGATTTTCCACATTACTTTATGGTATTTATCGCAAGTTTCAAGTCTCCTTTGATATAACATGATGCTCGTTTCTGTAAATTATGGTCCCAAATAGACTAGAATAAAGGATAAAGCCAGGATATGCTTTAGGGGAGTGGCTATCCTCTGGTCCTCGTCAGATGCCGTCAGATCCACCCGTAGATCCATCCCTGCCTCCTCCCTGAACCTTCAGTTCATGCTCTCGTCCAATAGGAATCACATCGGGTTTCAAAATGACAAAATGGCACTATTCAAATAGCCAAAATCGAGGCTTCCTAAATGGTATGCTGAAACATCATGGTGACGTCACGGTTGCTTCATCCATCTTTTTATACAGTCTATGGACGTGAACAACTATCAGATGCCACAGGAATATTTCACATTAAAAGTATAAAATTGATCCAGCAGCATTGCACATAAGTACTTCCCACACTAAAATCTCACTATGATAGAAGTCCTGTAAAATCTTTAGAAGAGCTTGGAAAACAATGTTTACCTTTGTTCGGTGATGGCGCAATCTTAAATTAGCAGTTTGTGGTTCTTCATAAAAATCACTCTCCAATGTAATTTTCAGCAGCTAATGATCCCATGATCAGGATGACAAACAGCATCAAAGAAGATTATTTCTAAATAAGGGGTACTCCCACTCTCCGAATTTCCTGTTTTATGGGGGGCAGTATCGAGAAAGTCCGCAATGAATGGGAGGCTATGAAAGCTGGTACATTCATGGGGTAAAAAATCATATGCAGGCAATTGTGACTATACTTTCGACAAAAGGGGTCAAGAAAATAAATTTTATCCCATTTTTAGATTTTTTTCCAGGCTTTCAATTGTTGTAAATTATGTTTTGTAAGTATTAGTGATGTCACACTCTACAAATCACTTTATGGCATTTGCCAAGCCACTTGACTGCAATAGACCAAGAGGCGTATGCAAGGTCTATCTTTTTCTTTGTAATTTAACCACACACCTAACGTCTTGTGATCATTATTTGGAAAATACATGAGTACAATATACAACCCCAATTCCGAAATAGTTGGGACAAAGTTTAAATTGTGAATAAAATCAAAAGGTAATGACTTTCAAATAACACCAGCCAGTATTTTATTCACAATAGAACAGAGACAACATAGCAAATATTGAAACTGAGAAATTTTAAAATTTTATCCACAAAATGAGCTCATTTCAAATTTGATGGCTGCTACCGGTCTCAAAAAAGTTGGGACGGGGGCCTTTTTTCCATGGTGTAGCATCCCCTCTTCTTTTTAACACAGAGTGGAGGCGTTTGGGCATTGAGGAGACAAGTTTCTTGAGTTTAGCCATTGGAATTTGATCCCACTCTTGTTTAATACAGGCTTCCAGCTGCTGGAGAGTTTTGGGTCTCCTTTGACTGACTTTGTTTAATTATGCCCCAAATGTTCTCAATCGGTGAAAGATCTGGACTGCAGGCAGGCCAGTTCTGCACACGGACTCTTCTAATACAAAGCCATGCTGTTGTAATAGCTGCAGTATGTGGTTTTGCATTGTCCTGCTGAAATACACAAGGCCTTCCCTGGAATAGATGTCGTCTGGAGGGGAGCATATGTTGCTCTAAAACCTTTATATACCTTTCAGCATTCATGGAGCTTTTTAAAACATGCAAGTGTCCCACACCATATGCACTAATTTATCTCCATACCATCAGAGATGCTGGCTTTTGAACTGAACGCTGATAACAGGAGGGGTGGTCTTTCTCCTCTTTAGCCCGGAGGACACGACACCCATGATTTCCAACAAGAATGTCAAATTTGGACTCGTCTGACCACAGGACACTTTGCCACTTTGCTACAGTTAATTTTAAATGAGCCTTGGCCCACAGAACACGGCAGCGCTTCTGGATCATGCTCAACAATGGCTTCCTTTGTGCATGATAGAGTTTTAGGTGTCATCTGTGGATGGCACGGCAGACTGTGTTTACAGACAGCAGTTTCTTTAAGTATTCCTGGGCCCATTTAGTACTGTCAATGACAGAATCATGCCGGTGAGTGATGCAGTGGCATCTGAGGGCCCGAAGATCACGGGCATCCAGTAAAGATCTTGACCCTTGTAAACTACGCACAGATATTTTCCAGTTTCTCTGAATCTTTTGATAATGTTATGCACTGTCGATGATGAGACCTTCAAAGCCTTTGCAATTTGACATTGAGGAACATTGTTTTTAAAGTTTTCCACAATTTTTTTACACAAGCATTCACAGGTTGGAGAGCCTCTGGCCATCTTTACTTCTGAGAGACTCAGCCTCTCAAAGACATCCCTTTCATAGCCCATCATGTTACAAACCTGATGCCAGTTAACTTAATTACTTGCTAAATGTTCTTTCAGCTGATTCACTAATATTAATTGCTTTTTCAGCCCTTTTTTGCCCGTGTCCCAACATTTCTGAGACCTGTTGCAGCCAGAAAATTTGAAATAAGCTCATTTTGTGAATGAAAATGTAAAATGTCTGTTTCAACATTTGAAATGTTATCTGTATTCTATTGTAAATAACATATTGGCTCATCTGATCTGAAAGTCATTGCATTTTGATTTTATTCACAATTTACACTTCGTCCCAACTATTTCGGAATTGGGGTTGTACACAAAAGCCGAAATCACAATTATTGTGATTGTGTTTATGTAATCGTCATTGTTTAAAATGAAAGAAAAACCTTCGCCTGAAGTGAACTGCGAATGAAAGAACTACCTCTCAGGTGTTACAAAATAAGTTTTTGATAATTTTAAGACAAAACTGAGCTAGATGATAAATATTTGAACACCCAAATCAAACCACTCAGGGAATCCGCCATTTTCTAAAGAACAGCAACATCATTAGACGTCCTCTGCTATTAGCAGCAGGAAGGATATAATCTCCCTGACCAGAAGTGTCTGCCTTTCAGTGAGACACCCAACAGCCGAACACACTAATATTTTAATGATCTATGAAGAATCATATCCAGCAATACAGTGAATGCTCTGTTGTATAACCAAACAAACACGAATGTTGCGTCAAGCAACTGATTGCACATGCATAGTAATCCACAGTATGATGCCAGCTAGGCAAACCACATAAAATAAAAACATAAATTGGTTTGCTAAACATGAAAGCAATGTGTAATAAACAAAGCTGCGCCACATTTGAAGTATTTCATTACCTCTTTAATGGAAAAGCATTAGTCTAGTCTATCAAGTGGCTGAGCATGAAGTTTAAGGGCTGAAGGGTAATTTATTTGCAGATTGGAGGGTTAAAAGATCACTCAGTGAAGGGTGAGGTAAAGCCCTATTCAGGAAGAAAATATTGTAACTTTGGTGAAAAAAAGAGGGATAGGACACTAAGGCCAGGGCACAGAAGACTGTTAAAGTGCAGTGTGTAAAAATTAGAAATAGAGGATGAAGGAGCCAAATTGAGGTTTTATGTTGGTTTTGATACCTTTCTTTTCTTGCTATTAGTATGTGCGTGTGAGTGAATATTGGCCATAGGCATCTACCCCCACCTGGAAGACTGAGAGGGTACCCCATCTGAAAGCTGAAGGTGGAGCCCAAAGGGGAGGTCTTAAAGGTCACAGGCCAATTTGAGAGATATAAGCTAAATTCTGTTTGTCATGATTGGTTTTGCCATTTCCTTGGTCTGACTCCACCGAATTAGTCGATTACAGTCACATATCGTCGGCCTGTTGATAAAACCTCGTATCTCCAAATTTGCTAAGCAACAAAAACTCGTATGTCCACGATAATAGCATAAACATTGCAAAATACAAGATACATTCTTGGACGAAAAATAGTCATCCTACCCGAACACAACTCAACTGCATTCTTATACGCAAAATTCAACATTTTTTATGCTCTCCTGTAAAGTTTATCATTTTGAAGATAGGAGGTTTTATCAGCAGGCCGACGATATATGATTAAAAAAAAGGCTAAAAAATTCTTAGGAATGCGTCCTCCGTCCGGCCCGAGAAAGCGCGAGATTACCAGGCGATATTCTTTTGTTCCCACGGCGAGACGTCGCAGTTGCATAACAGCACAGCTGTCGAAGTGATGGCGTCAGCCCATTCATGTGATTGTGTCTAATTGTGTGCGTTCAGAATAGTTTATTGTGTTGCCTACGGGTGTAATAATGGATCGAGCAGTGGCAAGAGTACTCACAAATTCCCGTCCGATCCAAATTTACTGGAGGAATGGCCACGGAGAGTGAATCGTGCGGGGAAGAAGCTGGGCAGTTTGTGGGAGCCCACGAAGTATTCGCAACTGTGCTCCGATCATTTCAAGTCTGCCTGCTTCATATGTCATATGTCAATAACGGCGATAATAATTGCGAGCAAACAATTTGTATTAGGGCGTGCTTATTACCTTTTCTGACACATACCTAATGCGGTCATTTGAAATGCTTCCCGGGAAGAAAACTGTGATTTGAAGTCCGCTAATTACCAGGGAGATTGGACAGCCTCCATAGCCCTGGCATAATTAGCTCACCTAATCAAGCCATTTATTCATCCAACTGACTAATCAAAACAAAAATATGGTCTATAATAATTAAGAGGAGATCATGAGAAGCAGACAGACCTAACCAGGCTGCAGTGTTAGATTGAAAGAATGTCAATAATCTGAATAAATAGCAGACCTCTGAATTCCACCTCTCATATAATTTTTACATATTATTTAAAAGATTTCTTCAAAATAAAATTACTTCAAGATGGTCCTGGTTTTTATTTGTTTCAGAACATACGCGAAGTGGAAAACATTTTGTGAAGCATATCGAACGTGAAAGTGAGAGAAATTATTTTCGCATTGCACGCAATAGATAAATTCAGCGAAGACGCTAAAAGTAACAAAGTGCACGAGCAATGAGTTACTTTAAATTAGTTATTTGAGTTATTAATTGAGCTATTTGAGTTATAATAAATTAATCTCGTTTAATTATTAAAAAAAAATGCAACAAATTTGCGGAAAGATTCGCCTGGACGTGCATTGCCAAATCTTCGGTGCATTTGACTATTGCGTGAAATGCAAACATATTCTCTCTCGAATTCACGTTCGATATGCTTCACAAAATGTATCCACTTCATGATTCTGGTTCATCGTTGCAAAAATTACATTTATTTACAATATCTAAAAACAGTGGCATGAATGGTGAATAGTTTGGTTTGGCAACTGTGACGTCACCGCTACTCCAGCTAGCGGCGAGATATTGAATTAAATTTCATACAATTGGGCTTGGAGCTGGCTTGAAACATACGTTTATTGGTTACTAATTTCTTTTTTAATGCGGTAATTATGAATGGGACATTGTATTTTGTTGTCACATTGTTAAATATTGAGGATTAAAATAGATTTTGACTTGAAATGGTGGACTTGGCCTGTGACCCTTAAGGGGTGATCTGGGGTTAAATGGGCAAAATTTGATTCTTTTTCCAAAAACTTATTTTTGAATAAAAATATTCTATAATAACCCACCTTTAATAATCACTAATTGCTACAAGGATTAAAAATTGAATTTTCCCATAAAATCATGATTTAGAAGCAACTGTGATGATGAAATTTATGCTTTTCACTCCAGGAAAGTGATAAACATTTGAATAATCAGATAATACAGTTTGAAAAATGGGTGTAAGCCACAGACTAAGACTGAACTCAACTTTTCAATGTGGTCTAATGCATTTTCCATTGATTTCCTGAGGTATTACTTTTTCCACGTTTCTCATGTTTGTGCAGCCATAACTTTTTTATTTATCATTGAAAATCAAAGAAATTTCGGCTGCTGGTACTTTACTTCATTAGAAATGCAATTACATAGGGAAATTTTGCCTATCTGTTACAAACTTTGAATATTTTGAGTATTTGTCAGATTCTGCGCAAAATAATTTCAAAATTTGAGCAAAATGCCCCAAAATCACAAAACTGATAAATTGGGCAAAGAATGGCTATGTCGTTGCATTTGGATAAGCAATGGCTTTTAAATGATGAAAGAAAAACTGAATTCTATCATAGAGTTAAAGAGGAATTGGTGCCAGAAGTTTTCTGCATATTTAATAAGCTTGCTCGGTTACCATGGCAACCGCATAAACAGAAAAATGCCAACTTGTATCTTTTTTGGTGGTTATTACATATAGCTCTTTAGATTAATTCTGAGTTGTTTCCTGGTGTCATTTTTCATTTAAACCCAGATCACCCCTTAAGAAGCAGCAATGACAGCACCAGGGCATGGTGGAAGAAGGCACACAGCTTTTTGACCGTGTGGACGTGTGACTGATTGAAATTCTGTGCCTTATTGAGAGACTCTTTAGTTTAAATATTTTTTTATTTTTATTTCAACAAACTCACCTGTATCAAAAATCCGCAATAAATGGTCACTGGGACCAAATTGATCATCTTCAACTCATCATTGTCTGCACGCGTCAGGAATATTCCCACCTCAGCCACCACTGGTAGTAACCAGGAACTAAAGGGGTTTACTGAAATTGCTACTACAGAGGAGAGGAGGTTGTTCTATTCAGATCAAGATTTGATCCTACAAATCTAAATAAGACTCTATTTCTTTGGGTAAAAGTAAATTCACATGTAAGTATTGTAATATAACTGAGATGGCTGAACACAACATCACAAGGCACTGATACAAATATAACAGGAAAGGGTTAGGTTGCAGCAAGGGGTGAGAGGCTGGGCAAGGCTGGAATATAGAGGGGACGCGAGGAGAACTCCGAGGGGAGAAAAGGAATTCTTACCCAACCTATGTGAGATAACCTTAAAGAGAAGAAAGGAAAGAAAAGTGAGAAAGAAAATGAACAAGGAAAATGGGGAATTTAAAAAAAAAAACCAAAACATTTTTTCCGCTGGTTAACTAAATCCTGTTCTGAACACTTGGTTCGGTAGGTGGCGGTATACACCTAAAATTTAAAAACATTATTACACGGTAAACACGAAAGAATAAGAAGAATCAGGTAGGGTTTCTCTTTATATAACGTTCAGTCGTGGTTCAACGGTTGTTATGTTTTCTGATCAACGGAAGTAGTGGCTCGTTATTGTTAATTCATTTGAGAGTTATAAGAACGGCGTAGCTCTACGGATATAACTTTGTCCTCTTAAATATTTTCTAAAATATTTTCAGCCATGAAGATTATATTCCGTATATACAGTACCTATAATCTATCCGACAGGTTTATTGAATTGAGATTAAAACGATCAATTTGGAGAAGCGAATTCGACTCGAGCAATTTTGAAGGCGCAGCCCTCAGATTTCATCTCACCGTGAAGAGTGCCTAACCAGCAATCTTTCAAATGTATTACCACTGCGGCACCAGCTGCATGGGGACGGATTTGTTCGCTGAAATAATAACGTGGGACACTGCGTGTGCAAAATAGCGTGCCGTCATCTGTACTGTTGCTGTGTGATAAAACGATTGGTTTACTTTCCTCTCAGCTGTCATCTTGCCCTTCTCTGCCATTACCTATTAACCCTGCAAAAAATGTTCTACAGAATTTCTGTAGAACTGAATGGAACTATATAGAACTTACTTGTAATTTCTTCAGAACTTCAGGTTCTACAGAAAGGCTAAAGAAAATTCTGTATAAATTCTACAGACCTTTGTCTTATCCGCAATAAATTCTTTAGGCTATTCTACAGAACTGGACACCCTTAAGAATTCTATAGAAGGCTAAAGGGATTTCTACAGAAATTCTCGGGTCCACTATTAATTCTGTAGACGAGTCTATAGAACTGGGAACTCAATAGAATATTTTCTATCTAAATTCTGTAGCAATATCTCCATGTACGAAATGGTTCCACTGAAGAAGTTCTCAACCTCTAGTTCAGATATTGACAAAACACACTTCGCAACTCCTGTAGGGCAATACTAAATGTAAGCTACTAAGCAAAGATCACTTCAGCTGATCAAGGTGGCAAAATAGTCACTGTAATCAAAGTCTCTTCCTCACTGTTCCAGCGCATTCTACGAGCAAGTGTGGTGTCGAGATAGAAACCATTCACTCTGAGACCATCTTATTCGTACTCCTTTTTTAATAATTCGTTTGCTGTAGTATAAGCGTGTGTTCTGGCGTGTTGTTGGTCGGTAATTTGGTTTGGTAGTGGGATTGCTGGCGAATTTTATCGGCTTGGCTGTCGGCTAGGCTAACGGTGTAGCAACTAGCTGGCTGACAGCATAACATGCCTGCGGTGGATCGTGGAGCTCATTTTGAGAGGTTGATTCGCCAAGATGCAGTAAGGCTGGTGCCGACAGTTAGTTGTTCGGTCGTGGAAGCTGGGTTAGCGGTAAGAAAGGTGAGTAATGACAATGGACTGTATATTAACTGTTAAATCTGTCTCTCAGATGTACGGTGCTGTCGTAATTTTTTTTGGAAATCACTGATAAAGCAGTGAACGTTAAGGAAAGGGGAGTTTATTCATGACACTTATACTCTAGTTCTTCTGTTGGTGAACCCAGCTTTAAGGAGTTTGATATCTTATGTTCTTCTGTTTACTAAGAAGTAAGTTTTGGTAACCCTGCAAAACATGTTCAGCAGAATTTCTATGGAGGAAAATCTATAGAAATTCTGTAGAACTTTAGGACCGAAGTTCTATAGAATAAGGTTCTATAGAACTGCATTCGATAAAATCTTATTCTATAGAACTGCATTCTATGAAACCTTATTCTATAGAACTGCATTCTATAGAACTGCATTCTATGAAACCTTATTCTATAGAACTGCATCCTATAGAACTTCAGTCCTAAAGTTCTACAGAATTTCTAAAGATTTTCCTCTATAGAAATTCAACAGAACATTTTTTGCAGGGAACCGCAACTGACTTCACAAAGCCCAACTCAATTCTCAGTCAGCTGTTAGAGAGCTGCATTCGGCTGCTTATTTGTGTCAGTGGAGCTGATATGAAACCTTGTGCGGTGCCGCGGAGCGATGAGGCCATAGCACAGTGAATATATGACATCATAGTACCAAGTATAAGAAAAACAAAGGTACAATAGGAGCTAAACTGAGCTCTTTTGCACTTCGTGAAGAACCGAACTTACTGCTACGGGATCGAGACCGGGTAGATCAATCTTGCTGTGCTTGGCTGAAATTTTGAGCCTTCAGTCATAAAGAATGACTAGAAGCTTAATTTAACGTTGGTTGGGCTCATTTTTCACAATTTGTTATTTGCTGACAAAATGGAATAATAGTTCACATTCATGGAAAAATCAGGACAATGGCGGGATTAGGAAAAATCTGATTGCGCCTGACTAATCTGAAAGAAGGTTAAGGTGTTCATCCTGAACATGGCTCAGAAATTGGGAGCTATTTTTAAAAAAATGCAGCATTGTGAAGCCACGAACATAGACTATAAGAGCACGTCTTCACTAAAGGCTGAGAATTCTGCTTCATAACCAAATCTGAAATTGTTGAGTTCAAAACCAGACCATGGAAAGAATGTGATTCGGTGATGGATCCTCTTGGTGTTTGATCCTTCAAAGGCCGCGCCATTCACTGACGACTTCCTTCCTCTACTACAGGAGATAAATACCAAACACACCCTTGAGCTGTTGCAGTTGAAACTGTGTTTTTAGTTCATTAATTATAAGGCACAAGATGACAGTTGGGTGGGACAGCGACTGTCAGTTCAGCATTTTATGGAATGTAGGATGTTAAAGGTGCTGCACTATTAATCAAGGCTAAATCCCTTCCCCTGTTCCCCTCCAGGAGCTGCACTTCTGCACACCTTTGAGCAGCAGTATGACGCAGGCAGGAGTCTGTCTGAGACAGGACACTGAGACAACACTACCAGAGCTCACTGAGCAGCACAGGATCAGACAGAAAGAAGAGGAACTCAGTGGACTGGAGTCTGTCCACATGGCAGAGTCAGAGACAGAGTGTGCTGCACCAGGACTCAACACACTGGAGCCAGAGTGTGTTACAGCACACAGTGGGGTCAGTGATGTACACCACACACACACATCACTGATTAAAACAGAAACTGATCTGGGCTCCACACACTCTGGGGATCTTATTAAGATGGAGAGCCTTGACAGTACAGAGCTGGGATATGTGACCCATCTGCATCCTGACCAAATCAAAACAGAGACTGATGATGGAGGATACCTTGAAGCAGAGGATATCAGTGACCTTCAGGACATTATATGTGTTGATATCAAGTCTGATAAAATTGATTGTGAATCTTGTGAATGTTTAGGGAGCGATCTCATCAGTACTGGGATGAATGGAGCTGCTGATGTTCTCCTGAGAATTGATGAAGGTGAAAAGCCTTACCAATGTACTCAGTGTGAGAAATCCTTTAGTAAAAAGGCTAATTTGAAAATGCATTTTAGAATCCATACTGGTGAAAAGCCCTACAAATGCCCTCAGTGTGAGAAGTGTTTTGCCACTACATCACATTTAAATGTACACCTGAGAATTCATACCGGAGAAAAGCCTTATCAGTGTAATCACTGCGGGACATGTTTTTCTGCAATAAGTGCTTTACATCGGCACAGGAGAATTCACACTGGTGAGAAGCCCTACAAATGTTCTCAATGTGGAATGTGTTTCTCCTTATTAACCGCTTTAAACTGTCATCACAGCGTTCATACTGGAGAGAAACCCTACAAATGTTCCCACTGCGGGAAATCCTTTTCCCAAGTCGGCCATTTTAATTGCCACTTGAGAATCCATACAGGTGAAAAGCCGTACAAATGTTCTCAGTGTGGAAAGTGCTTTTCTGACAGATCTAATTTAAAAGTCCACCAGAGAATACATACAGGTGAAAAGCCCTACAAATGTACCCACTGTGAGAAGTGTTTCTCCAGAGTATCTCAGTTAAGTTGCCACCTGAGGACTCATACAGGTGAAAAGCCCTATGAATGTTCTCAGTGTGAGAGGTGCTTTTCTGATGCATCAAATTTACAAGTCCACCAGAGAATTCATACAGGTGAAAAGCCGTTTAAATGCTCTCAGTGTGGAAAATGCTTCTCCGATAGATCTAATTTAAAAGTCCATTTGAGAATTCATTCTGGGGAGAAGTCCTACACATGTATTCAGTGCGGGATGCACCTTTCTGGTTTAAGTGTTTTAAATCGCCACCAGAGGATTCATGCTAATGAAAAGCCCCACAATTGAGCACAGTATGGAGAGTGATTTTCTAGAATGTATAATTTAATTGGCCTCTGGAGAATTCATTTGTGAAAAAAACAATGTAAGTGTTAAGTGTAAGAGGTATTCATGCACAAATCTCAACTAGATCATGCACTTTAGACTTCATCTACTTCTTTTTTTTTATAAAATGGTCTTTATCTTCAGTTCTAGTTGGTTGTCTGAAAGTGGCAATTGCTGCTCTTGTAATAGCACAGTTTATAGATCTATTTCTTGATATTTTTGACAGACGTCTAAACATTCAGCCCTATGACTGGAGAAAGTTTGCCTCTATAATAGTGATTAGAACTTTTTGTTACCGTACAATATCATTGGTTGTTCATTCCCGGGTGATTTTTGAGTTGACATTGGCACCGCTTGTAATTCATTTTAGCAGAAAAATAAAGTCTGTTGAAATAGAATATTGAAAGAACATTTGTCAGATGTAATACAAACTTTTCTGAAAATAATCTGACTTGACTGGCCTTGTCACCCATATAGCCAATACGGAGACTGTAATATTTACATCAGCTAAATCTAGGGGGAGTTTCCCCTTCTTGACGTGAGCATCTTTGAATGGCTCCAACAAATATGCCAATTTATGTCCCTATCCAAAGGACTTTCACAACAAAAGGGTCTCTTTAGTTCACTCATAAGTCACAAACACTATGGGTCACTTGTCTCTTGCAAATAACGTCTTTAAGGCCAAAAAGCATCTCACCGCTGCGACGGCAAACATAATACGTGCTTTGAAAGGTTTGGTGTGACCAAAATGTACAGAAGTTCCTTTAAATAAAAGTCTGTAATTGCAAAGCCTAAAAATCATAAAATGTGGATCTTGGACTGAAATGAAGTGAATCTGTTCTTTGTCCCAAATATTAAAGAGTTTAGTATTTATTATTATTATTATTTGTACATTTGACTGTAGGGTGATACAATATCCGGAAGATACAGAAAGCAGCACGCACATCCAAAAACAATGAGTGCTGGGTGCTGAACAAAAACATATGAAAGTACAAAATATAAGTCCGCACACCAGAAACTGCTCCTTAGAATTTTTTGTTTTTTATTTTTTTTGGTATCACCGCGTGTGACGTTTCGGGCAGCAGGTCTGATGAAGGGCATTTGATACAATATCCAGAACAAATAAGTAGAGCATAGTAACTTAAATAGAGATTTATTTTGCGCAAGATGGCGAAATGCAATTTCCTGTGGTTATGTATGACTATTTTGTGTACAGCGCTGTATATCATTTGTAAATGGAGATTTGTTAGACACTATTTAAATGCCCATTATGACTGGTCAGCGATTTGTTTATTTTGGTCATCATTTAGCACCCTCTGGTGGTATGACTGTAGAAAAACGATCTGATGCAATACCACTTCTTTGTGATGAAATAGACTAGTGCTTTCTGGAAGCTTCTGGCATCTTCCTGCCTGGAGGGGGCGGGATCACCCAGGAATCCTGTAGATCTTAGTCTATATAAATGCTGTGATTTTGGTCAGTAGAGGCGGACTTTTTGTTTTGGCAACAGAGTTACATAGTGGCATTAGAGTGTTATTATAAGATTAAACAGTGGATTATTTGTAGAAGTTTTTTTTATCTGTGAAGAATAAATTTGTTTAAGTTGTCATAGCTGGTTTTCTTTGTTGTGATTTTCAAGTCATAACACTGTCACTTCAAAAGGGCTTTGTTTTAACAAATATGTTTACAAAATTGAAGATGCCGTTTCATGGAATGACTCAAATAATAGTTTTTTTTTTTTTGTATTTTCTGCATTTGATGGCAGCAACATTTTGATAGATTTTAGCTTTATTTTTAATGAGGATTCCTCCATTGTTTTGCCTCTGGTTTGCTTCATCTCTGGTGTGCCAGCTAGGTGAATGGGCAGTTGGATGATGGGTGTAAGGATGTGTCTCGATTGTTAATGGTCAGTGTGTGGAGTCACTGATGTGCGCTCGCACTCCCAGCACCAGTTAAAGCAGAGACTGATCTGAGCACAGGGCTGGGGTCTAACTCACCTGCATCCTGACCCAATCAGAACAGAGAGCGAGAGCCCCTCATATATAGCCTAATGTTATAACATACAGGCCGAAATACGATAGCTTTTACACTAATCCCAGCAGCTAGTGTAATTTGTCTCCTTCCTGAAATAAAGTGAAATAGTTTGGCAACACTGATGCGCGAGGCCCCTGCTGCTCGTGCCCGCCAACACCAAACTCGTGCACGAGCTGTCATCAAGCTCTCAGTATTGGTTCTTATTTTACAGGCCTTCTTGAAAACATCGAACAGTTGCGTCAGACAAAGAGTAAAATAATGAAGGATTACCGAATACATTTGCTTTTGTTTTCGCTTTATGTGGCAAGTAAAAAATGTGCACTTTTCAATTGGTGTCGATGGAGCTGCCGCATCATTGGCCACAAAATTGCCTCCAGAGGTAAACGCGGAAGCAGGAAGCTAACATGCTAACTGGCCGAAGCAAAGGTACTTCCTCGTTCTCTCTGGTTCTATTATATATCTCTGTGGCCCCAACAAACGCGAATGTCGCTGGGTGACTGACTGACTGATCAAGTTCAACGATTGGCTGGCCGGCAGGGAAGAAGTTCAGCGATTGGTCGGCCGGCGAGGAAGAGGCAGCCCAGCCATATACTAGATGCGCCTAGTCTTGTTGTGTACAACGTTCACTCTGCTGCAAAGCCAGAAAGATTTTTTCAGTGTTAGATTTTTTTTTTTTCCCAAAGGATTGAGTTAATTTGAAAACAAAAGGACATGAACAAATTAAAAATCCTGAGGTGATTCGAATGATTGGGTCGTCTCCTGCTTGATAATGAGCGAATCATTTGAATCATCTGTGCTGGAGCAGGGAGAGATCGAAGACATGCAGAGCAAGTGGTACTGAAGGAGAGGTTTGGGAAAAACACTGCCTTCTGCCAACAGAAAACCCTGAGTAATCCTGCATAGTACACATGATCAATCCTTTTTTATGTACTTAGAATTGATCTGATTAAGTCTCCTTTAATGAGAGAGAATGAGAAGATTTACAGGTAGCAGTGGGTCTCAGGGAGACGAGGTCTTTGATCAGATTAGATAAGTATTTGGCTTTAGCAGTGCAACGGTGGTTGTCATGAAGGGACAGGGCACTACCAAATACACTGGAACAATCAGAGAGGTGGTGATGTGTGGACGATGGTTTGGGCACACAGGCTCGAGTGCCACAATAAAACTGATTGGGAGGCACAAGGCCCATTTATCCGACATGCATGGCTGACAGAACATGTGCTGACGTTTTAAGAATGAACAGATTAGGATGGGGGGAAATCGTACACAAGGGTCGGAGAAACAAGGCCGGGATGCCGTATTTGTGGGTTATGAGGACATGGTGAGGGAAAAATGGAGATGGACAAACCACTTTTGAATTTTCTTCAAAAATCAGATTTATTTAAGGAAATTTTGGCTAAATCATTATCGACAATGTGCCACCTACAGCAGAACATAGATATAGTATATAGCTGCCGTCGCAATATTGATAATTGACATTTTATGCAATGTTTTGGTAATAAGCAAATGAAGGACAAACAAACGGGTCCAATTCTGAGATGGCATTTTATTTTTAGAGTTAGCAAGAATTTGCAAACAAAGCAAAATATACCTTGATTACAGTGGTTGACTGAAATGTCCAGCTACCAGTGTTTTTGCCTCTTGAATGTGAAGGCACCCAGCAATATTTGTAAACAGAAAACTGTCTGCTGAAAAAGACTTCTGGAACTTCAAATTTAAAGCATATTTTTCCGCAGATTATACTTCAGAACTGCTCAACTGGAAAAAAAAAGAACTCCTTAATTACAATAACCATTTCCTTCCAACATTAATGTGTTAGCATGCTAACTGTACCATTGACATATTAGCCAGATAAAATAAAATTTTTTTTTTTTTTTAGTTTTAGCGAGCTGAAATTAGCATCATACTGGCAATCTAACGTTTTAGCATGCAACACGTAAGCATTGTTGAATTGGCAATAGCATTTTAGAAAAAAATTTTAGAAGGCCAACACCGGCATCATATGTGACAGTCCACAGGAAAAGGGTGTATAAGGGATATTTTGGTCAAATTGAGTGAAGTGCATCTGATGATCCCTTGCCATGTACTAAACATAGAAAAACAGTTTTTTCTCTAAAACGTAAAAAATCCCTTATACACCCTTTTCCTGTGGACTGTCACATATTAGCAATCTAAACTGTCAGCAATGCTAACAATAGCATTAACATATTCGGAAAAAAAATAATAGCCTGGAAACGTTAGTATGCTGCATTGGGATTCAAAAGTTGTAATGCTAACACAAGCATTGGCATGTTAGTATGCAAGCATTAGCATTTAGCTGGCTAATATGAGCAATAACGTGAAAATGCTATATTAATATGAACAAGTTAGCAAGCTAAATTTAACATTAGCATGTCAGCATGCTAACTTGAGCATTATCATGTTGATAAGCAGTTATTACAACCCCAATTCCGAAATAGTTGGGACAAAGTGTAAATTGTGAATAAAATCAAAACGCAATGACTTTCAAATCACACCAGCCAGTATTTTATTCACAATAGAACGGGGATAACATAGCAAATGTTGAAACTGAGAAATTTTACAATTTTATCCACAAAATGAGCTCATTTCAAATTTGATGGCTGCTACGGGTCTCAAAAAAGTTGGGACAGGGGTCTGTTTACCATGGTGTAGCATCCCCTCTTCTTTTGAACACAGAGTGGAGGCGTCTGGGCATTGAGGACACAAGTTTCTTGAGTTTAGCCATTGGAATTTTATTCCACTCTTGTTTAATACAGGTTTCCAGCAGCTGGAGAGTTTTGGATCTCCTTTGACAGACTTTTTGTTTAATTATGCGCCAAATATTTTCAATATGTGAAAGATCAGGACTGCAGGCAGGCCAGTTAAGCACAAGGACTCTTCTACTACGAAGCCATGCTGTTGTAATAGCTGCAGTATGTGGTTTTGAATTGTCCTGCTGAAATACACAAGGCCTTCCCTGGAAAAGATGTTGTCTGGAGGGGAGCATATGTTGCTCTAAAACCTTTTTATACCTTTCAGCATTCATGGTGCTTTTTAAAACATGCAAGTGTCCTACACCATATGCACTAATGCATCCCCATACCATCAGAGATGCTGGCTTTTGAACTGAATGCTGATAACAGGAGGGGTGGTCTTTCTCCTCTTCAGCCTGGAAGACACAACGCCCATGATTTCCAACAAGAATGTCAAATTTGGACTCGTCTGAACACAGGACACTTTGCCACTTTGCTACAGTCCATTTTCAATGAGCCTTGGCCCACAAAACACGGCAGCGCTTCTGGATCATGCTCAACAATGGCTTCCTTTTTGCATAATAGAGCTTTAGGTGGCATCTGTGGATAGCACAGCGGACTGTGTTTACTGACAGTGGTTTCTTGAAGTATTCCTGGGCCAATTTAGTAATGTCAATGACAAAATCATGCCGGTGAGTGATGCAGTGGCGTCTGAGGGCCCGAAGATCACGGGCATCCAGTAAAGGTCTTTGGCCTTATCCCTTACGCTCAGAGATTTTTCCAGTTTCTCTGAATCTTTTGATGATGTTATGCACTGTCGATGATGAGACCTTCAAAGCCTTTGCAATTTGATATTGAGGAACATTGTTTTTAAAGTATTCCACAATTTGTTTTACGCAAGCGTTCACGGGTTGGAGAGCCTCTGGCCATCTTTACTTCTGAGAGACTCAGCCTCTCTAAGACATTCCTTTTATAGCCAATCATGTTACACACTTGATGCCAGTTAATGTAATTACTTGCTAAATGTTCTTTCAGCTGATTCTCATATATTAATTGCTTTTCAGCCCTTTTTTGCCTGTGTCCCAACTTTGAGACCTGTTGCAGCCAGAAAATTTTAAATGAGCTCATTTTGTGGATAAAGATGTAAAATGTCTCAGTTTCTACTTTTGAAATGTCATCTATGTTCTATTGTAAATAACACATTGGCTCAGTGATCTTTAAGTCATTACATTTTGATTTTATTCACAATTTACACTTTGTCCCAACTATTTCGGAATTGGAGTTGTAGTATTAGCATTAAATTGTAAGCATGCTAACATTAGCACTGACATAATAGCATTCCATCTTTAGCAATTAGCATACTAACTTCAGCATACGCATATTAGCCTGCCAACATTAGAATTTTTCTAATTTAAGCGAAGTACCATTAGCATCATACCAGCAAGCTACCCTTTAATTTGCCAACATTAACATAAAATTCTAACAATAAAATTTAAGGGTTGTGACAGTGGCATTAGCATTTTTGAAATGTTAGAAGGCCAACATTAGCATCAATCTTGCAATTAAAACTTTTTGCATCCAACAATAGCATTAACATGTTTGCATAACAGTATTAGCATTGAAATGATATATTGGCATTAACAAACCAGCAAGCTAACATTAGTAGTAGCATTAACATGTTGGCATGCAAATATTAGCTTTAACGTTATCATGCTTACATTAGCATTAGTATGTTTGCTACTATATTGTTAATTATAGTAGCTATCTAACTTTTTAGCATGTATACATAAGCATTAACATGTTAGAAACCCAATAAGAGCCCTGAAATGTTAGCTATACTATACTGACCAAAAACAGAAATGCAACTACATAATCCGGTGCCAAATTTCGACAAACCCATTGAGAAAGATGCTTTTGCTCTGAGTTATTTTTGGAGGTGAGTAATTCTACCATACAAATTTTTGTGTATTCTGGAGCCGCCATTCGTCCAGAACCCAACAATTGGCAGTGCTTGGGTTCGAGTACTACCATTTTCCTCACACTCCCATTTTTATTTTGAGTTCCTCGTAGACACCGGGGCCTATAAAGTCCGACCAAAAATGAATAAAAATCAGACGGGTTTTAATGCCACGACTAACGGAAGTTCAACGAGAACGCGCGATTGGGATGCAACAGGCCGGAAGTCAGGTAGATAGAGTTACCCGTCAATGCGGCGTGCATTCTGCGACAATTAGTCACCTCAGAACCAGGTTTAAAGGAGACAGCACCTTGGCAAAGTATATTTCAGCAGAAAGTAGAATACTTGAAGTGTCTAAAACGCATAGTAATGATAATGATCCAGTAATGGTAATGATCCAGTGCGGCGCATTTTTAAACCGGCAAGTCTTCAAATTGGCTTCAATATCAGGGGGCAGACATTTTTACTTGAGGAATCTTCTGATTTTGAATTTGACTTTCAGAAATCTCACCTTTAAAAATGCTTAATAACCTTAACCTCTCGCAGTTTACATCTCCCGATTAGCCACAGTTGCTCAGACTAATTGGTAAAAATCGACGACAGTCTAATTTACTTTTGATAGCATTGTTATGCATTGCACCACAAAATTATGAGGCGTCTTCTGCACATAATTGACGACGTAAAATATCAATATGTCTTCATAATTTCAGCGCTCGTTAAGGAGCACAGATTTGCGGAAATTAGTTTTTCGAGGCTGGGTGCTGTAAGGTTGCACAGATGTTTGACAATCCCAAGGACGGCGAAAATAAAACCTGCAAAGTCAGCAAAAGTTTTGGATTTACAATGCTATCCATATCAATTATATAAATGTAGGCAATGGGAATTCACCTTTCATTACCATTTCTTTTTTTTTAAAGATTATTTTTTTGGGAATTTTTCCTTTATTTGACAGTTATACAGTGTAGAGAGACAGGAAAGCTGGGGAGAAGACATGCAGCAAATGACCTGAGCTGGAATCGAACCCAGGTCGCTGCGGGAAGGACACAGCCTTTATGGTACGGGCGTTATACCGATGAGCCACCGGGGCGCCCTACCATTTCTAATTATAGGTCATGTATTAGTCCTGGTCGCTCAGTCGATAAATTGTTTGATTGTTAATCAGGCCAGCTTAATTAAAAACAGCTTGCGGGCAGTTAAGCCGTAAAGGGAGAGCTTACTGAAGGCCCTTTGAACTCCTCCATGGCCCGGATGAAAGGAAAGAGAACAACTGACGTCATGAAAGAGAATAACTGACGCACAAGTTAAACTGGCTAAACTGGTTAAACTCAGGAAACTTGTCTCCTCAATGCCCAGACGCCTCCACTCTGTGTTACAAAGAAGAGGGGATGCCACACCATGGTAAACAGGCCCCTGTCCCAACTTTTTTGAGACCTGTAGCAGCCATCAAATTTGAAATGAGCTCATTTTGTGGATAAAATTGTAAATTTCTGTTTCAACATTTGCTATGTTATCTCCGTTCTATTGTGAATAAAATACTGGCTGGTGTGATTTGAAAGTCATTGCATTTTGATTTTATTCACAATTTACACTTTGTCCCAACTATTTCGGAATTGCGGTGGTAAAAATGTCTGCCCCCTGGTATTGACGCCGATTTGAAGACTTTCCGGTTTAAAAATGCGTCGCACTGGATCATTACCAAATTAAAATTGATAAAACTATGCATTTTAGACACTTCAAGAATTCTACTTTCCGCTGAAATATACTTTGCCGAGGTGCTGTCTCCTCCTTTAAAGAGCGTGAAAACCCTAGGGGATAGGCAATCATTATATGATAGAGAATTAATCAAAGATCGCAAAACTAATTTATTTTTTACAAAAGTCGATCGCAGATTGCTGCAAATTAAATTTATTGATATGCCGACCACGGCGCGAGCGCACCCGAAGTATGCATGACATCAGCGCTAGAAACAGGCAAGGTCAACATGGCGTCATACAGTTTCAGTGAATCTAGTGGGAATTCTGGTAAGTTTTCATGACTGGAGCGATGAGGAATCAGGAGACAGAATTAGCTCTTACTTTGGCAGATACGGAGGAATACAGCGGTCCTCAACCCTACCTGTATGAGCCACCAGCAAGGCAAGAGGTGGAGGACCAAGCGGGACATGCAGCTGATGCCGTCCCTGACAATGCCTAATTATTACAAGATCGCGATGGCAATATGACTAGGCATTTTATTTTCCTATAGTTTGAATTATGGTAACGTTTATTTGAAAACAATAGTAAATTAATCAAGTGTATAAGGAATGACTTGAAGCAGTTTAACATTCCCGATCTCCGCAAATATATTGGACTATTAGCTAGCTGCAGTGGCGTGCCGTCAGATGTCAGGAAGGCCTTCAGTAACATCACCCTTTCCCACATAAATTGTTTTAAACTGTTTGTGATCAAGTTTGCCTGATTAACAATCAAACAATTTATCAACTGAACAACCACCGCGAATGCATTACACGTAATGATTAAGAAATGCTAATTACAAAGCGATTGCCTGTTGGCTATGTTGATATAATTGATGTGACTCCGCAAGGATGACAATTTGAAAAAAATCTGAAACTTTGGCTGACTTCGCAGCAATTATATTCGCCATCACTCAGCTGTGCATCGTACCTAACAACACCATTTAGCTGTCACTTCATTCAGACTGTAGAACGGATTCTCGTGGCTTATTGCTCAATGAGCCTCACAAACTAATTTACGCAAATATGTGCTGTTTCACCAGCTACATGAGTGCAGAAATTATAAGGACTTATTGATATTTTTCGTTGTCATTGATGTGCGGAAGAAAACGCCGTATAATTTCATAGTGCAATGTCTAATGAGGCTTTCAAAAATAAATGACTCTCGTCGGTTCTGCCAATTAGTCTGAGCAACTGTTGCTAATCGGGAGAGGTAAACTGCGAGAGGGGTAGGTTGGAAATTTGTGAATACTATGTCTCGGTTTTATCAGAATTTCTCCAGAATTTGACAACACAACGCTGAACCATTGTTCAAAAAGCTAGATAAACAATCAAAACAACGCGAGTCAATGGCTGAATGCAAATTATGGCTGTTCATGTGCGCCTGGCGCCGCCGCACATTAATTTGTGTTCTAGAGCTGACGTCAGATGCCTCTAACAAGAGCGCCGTCCTATTTTTAGCCAGGCAGCCAGACAGCGCGAAATGGTGAGTTTCAAACCTTGGTGACAGGGCAACAAAGGACCACCGGGTGGAACAGGTGTCTCCAAAATAGTTTGGGTGTGTGCTCAAACAGAACATGAAAGCAGAGCGAAAGTGAAGGAAGGGTTTTCATGCTCTTTAATGCCACTGGACACACGGCCGATTGCCCCAGATCCGGTAGGCCACGTGTTACGACTCCAGAGTCTGACCATCGTATCACAACCGACCGTCTGCTACACACCGAACAAACCTTTATTTTGTTGAAGGAAACCTCAACGCCGTCCGTTACTGCGATGAAATTCTCCGTCCATTCAACCTTCCGTTTGTCCGACGTCACTGATTGACTTTCCAACAGGACAATGCGCGTCCGCACGTGGCATGTATCTGTATGGAGCTCCTTCGGGCCGAAAACATGCAAATCCTTCCCTGGCCAGGGTTTTCTCCAGATCTTTCACCTATAGAACACTTGTGGGACATTCTGGATAGAGCGATCCGGATACGTCAACCACCGCCAGCTACAGTACGTCAGCTAAGACAAGCACTGACCTAAGAGTGGAACAGCGTTCCACAAGCAACAATCAGACGTCTGGTGATGTCTATGAGACGCAGGTGTACCGCCATACGTGACGCTAACGGGGGACATACGAGATACTGATAGTGTCATTTGTGTTTTGTAATGTTGAACTGCACCTCATTAAATAAAAGCCTACATGGCGATATTTCAACCCGATTTTCGATTATATCTATTGTCTGAAATTCCCTCATTGATTTGATATGAGTGAAGTGTTGATTAATAACAGTTACACTCAATAAAATCAAGAAATAGAAAATTGCATTTCTTTTTTTGGTCAGTATATATTGGGATTAAAGAGTTATCACGCCAACATTAACATTAGCATGTTATCATGCTATCATGAGGGTTTTTGCATGCCAACATTAGCAATAATGTGTTCGCAAGCCAACATTAGTGTTTTAGCGTGCTAACAGCATAAGCTTTTTTCAGTTTTAGTAGGCTAACACTAGTACCATAACAAGCTAACTTGACATGCTTACATTAGCTTTACATATTGGCATGCTAACTATACATTAACATGCTAGCCTGCTATACTACAGTAGCTCTAGCATCTTGGCATGCAAATATCTGCATTACAATGTTTGCATGTTCATATTAACATGATTATATTAGCATGCTCCTCAGCCTCAGATTAGCCTCAGATCTAATGCATTGTCATATGTCATTGATCTTGTTTTTTTTTTTTTCCATGTTCATGTTCGTGGAATATATTTCATTTATGATTTCGAACTAGTGGGAGAGAGGAAATCATTTCATACCTTTCATGCTTCAACTGTATATAGAGAAATGACCATTTTAAGCACATTGATGTGGGGGGGTGTGCCGACCAGAACAGTAACAGAATATTAATGAGAGGAAGAGTTCTTTTTCACGTGAGAAACCTGAAGATGATGTGCTGAAGCAAGTAATGGAATCAAATTTAAATAATTAGCCTGCTTTCCTCACATGAACAACCATATATAAAATTCTTAAGAGTTTGGCAAATTTCCTTCAGACAATCTATCTCATCATCGTATGGTAAAAAGGGTGATTAGACAGCAGCTTAAAAGCATAAACACCCGGCCTATTCACTGAGAGGTAATGTTCTCCTGTACTGACACTGCGTGTGTGTCGCGGGCCTATTCTCTACAAATGAATAAACAGAAACTGCGTAGAACCCATCCCTGTCTGGTTTACAGTCGGTTCTTTGTGAAATAAGATCATTTCTGCGGCAGACGGAAGTCTCACACTTCAGGAATGACTGCTCACACGTAAGACACAATTTAGACTCAGTCAGCCGAACACTCCGCATATTGCCCACTTATTATTTAAATGGTATCAAAGCTCCACACCCAATGAGTAAATTCATAAATTGGACAAATTAATGCAATGAATTACTGTACAGTACTGTACAAAATCATTCAGCACATTTAACAATTCCAAGAGGCGAAGATGCATCCAGAAATCAGGTTCCTAAATATTGAAAAATGAATTATAAAGTACTGTGAACTGTTAAAGTCTAACTTAGAACAACATTCAGTGTGACTAGTACCCTTTGCCGAAAAATGTGGGACACTGTCCGGCAGTTCTGTAGTTTTATAGGATTAGCGGCCATTTGGTTGTTGTAAGCATGTTGGAGAATATGCCACAGTTACTCTGCAGGCTCACAGCTGCTCTCTCCACAGGTATTCCTGCACAGCCTCGATCTCACAGCTGCTCTCTCCACAGGTATTCCTGCACAGCCTCGATCTCACAGCTGCTCTCTCCACAGGTATTCCCGCACAGCCTTGATCTCACAGCTGCTCTCTCCACAGGTATTCCCGCACAGCCTCGATCTCACAGCTGCTCTCTCCACAGGTATTCCCGCACAGCCTTGATCTCACAGCTGCTCTCTCCACAGGTATTCCCGCACAGCCTTGATCTCACAGCTGCTCTCTCCACAGGTATTCCCGCACAGCCTTGATCTCACAGCTGCTCTCTCCCCAGGTATTCCCGCACAGCCTTGATCTCACAGCTGCTCTCTCCACAGGTATTCCCGCACAGCCTTGATCTCACAGCTGCTCTCTCCACAGGTATTCCCGCACAGCCTTGATCTCACAGCTGCTCTCTCCACAGGTATTCCCGCACAGCCTTGATCTCACAGCTGCTCTCTCCACAGGTATTCCCGCACAGCCTTGATCTCACAGCTGCTGTCTCCTCAGGTATTCCCGCACAGCCTTGATCTCACAGCTGCTCTCTCCACAGGTATTCCCGCACAGCCTTGATCTCACAGCTGCTGTCTCCCCAGGTATTCCTGCACAGCCTCGATCTCACAGCTGCTCTCTCCCCAGGTATTCCCGCACAGCCTTCATCTCACAGCTGCTCTCTCCACAGGTAGACCCGCACAGCCTTGATCTCACAGCTGCTCTCTCCCCAGGTATTCCCCAAGACAGCCTTGATCTCACAGCTGCTCTCTCCACAGCTCTCTCCCCAGGTATTCCCCGCACAGCCTTGATCTCACAGCTGCTCTCTCCCAGGTATTCCAAGACAGCCTTGATCTCACAGCTGCTCTCTCCCCAGATATTCCCGCAAGACAGCCTTGATCTCACAGCTGCTCTCTCCCCAGGTATTCAAGACAGCCTTGATCTCACAGCTGCTCTCTCCACAGGTATTCCCGCAAGACAGCCTTGATCTCACAGCTGCTCTCTCCACAGGTATTTCCACAGCCTTGATCTCACAGCTGCTCTCTCCCCAGGTATTCCCAAGACAGCCTTGATCTCACAGCTGCTCTCTCCCCAGGTATTCCCGCACAGCCTTGATCTCACAGCTGCTCTCTCCACAGGTATTCCCACAGACAGCCTTGATCTCACAGCTGCTCTCTCAGCCTTGATCCCAGGTATTCCCCAGCCTTGATCTCACAGCCTTGATCTCACAGCTGCTCTCTCCCCAGGTATTCCCGCCAGCAGCCTTGATCTCACAGCTGCTCTCTCCCCAGGTATTCCCGCACAGCCTTGATCTCACAGCTGCTCTCTCCCCAGGTATTCCCGACAGCCTTGATCTCACACAGCTCTCTCCCCAGGTATTTGATCTCACAGCTGCTCTCTCCCCAGGTATTCCCGCACAGCCCTTGATCTCACAGCTGCTCTCTCCCCAGGTATTCCCCGACAGCCTTGATCTCACAGCTGCTCTCTCTCCCAGGTATTCCCAAGACAGCCTTGATCTCACAGCTGCTCTCTCCCAGGTATTCCCTCAAGACCTTGATCTCACAGCTGCTCTCTCCCCAGGTATTCCCGCACAGCCTTGATCTCACAGCTGCTCTCTCCCCAGGTATTCCCGCACAGCCTTGATCTCACAGCTGCTCTCTCCCCAGGTATTCCCGCACAGCCTAGATCTCACAGCTGCTCTCTCCCCAGGTATTCCCACACAGCCTTGATCTCACAGCTGCTCTCTCTCCCCAGGTATTCCCGCAGACAGCCTTGATCTCACAGCTGCTCTCTCCCCAGGTATTCCCAAGACAGCCTTGATCTCACAGCTGCTCTCTCCCCAGGTATTCCCAAGACAGCCTTGATCTCACAGCTGCTCTCTCCACAGGTATTCCCAAGACAGCCTTGATGTCACAGCTGCTCTCTCCACAGGTATTCCCAAGACAGCCTTGATCTCACAGCTGCTCTCTCCACAGGTATTCCCACAGCCTTGATCTCACAGCTGCTCTCCCCAGGTATTCCCAAGACAGCCTTGATCTCACAGCTGCTCTCTCCCCAGGTATTCCCAAGACAGCCCTCATCTCACAGCTGCTCTCTCCCCAGGTATTCCCCAAGACAGCCTTCTCACAGCTGCTCTCTCCCCAGGTATTCCCCAAGACAGCCTTGATCTCACAGCTGCTCTCTCCACAGGTATTCCCGCACAGCCTTGATCTCACAGCTGCTCTCTCCCCAGGTATTCCGCACAGCCTTGATCTCACAGCTGCTCTCTCCCCAGGTATTCCCGCACAGCCTTGATCTCACAGCTGCTCTCTCCCCAGGTATTCCCCGCACAGCCTTGATCTCACAGCTGCTCTCCCCAGGTATTCCCACAGCCTTGATCTCACAGCTGCTCTCTCCCAGGTATTCCCAAGACAGCCTTGATCTCACAGCTGCTGCTCTCTCCCCAGGTATTCCCCGCACAGCCTTGATCTCACAGCTCTCTCTCCCCAGGTATTCCCAAGACAGCCTCTCACAGCTCTCTCCCCAGGTATTCCCAAGACAGCCTTGATCTCACAGCTGCTCTCTCCCCAGGTATCCCGCACAGCCTTGATCTCACAGCTGCTCTCTCCCCAGGTATTCCCCACAGCCTTGATCTCAGCTGCTCTCTCCCCAGGTATTCCCCAAGCACAGCCTTGATCTCACAGCTGCTCTCTCCCCAGGTATTCCCGCACAGCCTGAGATCTCACAGCTGCTGCTCTCAGGTATTCCCCAGACAGCCTAGATCTCACAGCTGCTCTCTCCCCAGGTATTCCCGCACAGCCTTGATCTCACAGCTGCTCTCTCCCCAGGTATTCCCGCACAGCCTTGATCTCACAGCTGCTCTCTCCACAGGTATTCCCGCACAGCCTTGATCTCACAGCTGCTCTCTCCACAGGTATTCCCGCACAGCCTTGATCTCACAGCTGCTCTCTCCACAGCACAGCCTTGATCTCACAGCTGCTCTCTCCACAGGTATTCCCCAGACAGCCTTGATCTCACAGCTGCTCTCTCCACAGGTATTCCCGCACAGCCTTGATCTCACAGCTGCTCTCTCCACAGGTATTCCCGCACAGCCTTGATCTCACAGCTGCTCTCTCCCCAGGTATTCCCGCACAGCCTTGATCTCACAGCTGCTCTCTCCCAGGTATTCCCGCACAGCCTTGATCTCACAGCTGCTCTCTCCACAGGTATTCCGCACAGCCTTGATCTCACAGCTGCTGTCTCCCAGGCCTTGATCTTCCTGCTGTCAGCCTTGATCTCACAGCTGCTCTCTCCACAGGTATTCCCGACAGCCTTGATCTCACAGCTGCTGTCTCCCCAGGTATTCCTGCACAGCCTCGATCTCACAGCTGCTCTCTCCCCAGGTATTCCCGCACAGCCTTGATCTCACAGCTGCTCTCTCCACAGGTATTCCCGCACAGCCTTGATCTCACACCTTTCTCTCCCCAGGTATTCCCGCACAGCCTTGATCTCACAGCTGCTCTCTCCACAGGTATTCCCGCACAGCCTCGATCTCACAGCTGCTCTCTCCCTAGGTATTCCCGCACAGCCTTGATCTCACAGCTGCTCTCTCCCCAGATATTCCCGCACAGCCTTGATCTCACAGCTGCTCTCCCCAGGTATTCCACAGCCTTGATCTCACAGCTGCTCTCTCCACAGGTATTCCCGCACAGCCTTGATGTCACAGCTGCTCTCTCCACAGGTATTCCCGCACAGCCTTGATCTCACAGCTGCTCTCTCCACAGGTATTCCCGCACTGCCTCGATCTCACAGCTGCTGTCTCCCCAGGTATTCCCGCACAGCCTCGATCTCACAGCTGCTCTCTCCCCAGGTATTCCCAAGACAGCCTTCATCTCACAGCTGCTCTCTCCACAGGTATTCCCAAGACAGCCTTGATCTCACAGCTGCTCTCTCCACAGGTATTCCCGCACAGCCTTGATCTCACAGCTGCTCTCTCCACAGGTATTCCCGCACAGCCTTGATCTCACAGCTGCTCTCTCCCCAGGTATTCCCGCGCAGCCTTGATCTCACACCTCTCTCTCCCCAGGCATTCCCGCACAGCCTTGATCTCACAGCTGCTCTCTCCCCAGGTATTCCCGCACAGCCTTGATCTCACAGCTGCTCTCTCCCCAGGTATTCCCGCACAGCCTTGATCTCACAGCTGCTCTCTCCCCAGGTATTCCCAAGACAGCCCTAGATCTCACAGCTGCTCTCTCCCCAGGTATTCCCGCACAGCCTTGATCTCACAGCTGCTCTCTCCCCAGGTATTCCCGCACAGCCTAGATCTCACAGCTGCTCTCTCCCCAGGTATTCCCGCACAGCCTTGATCTCACAGCTGCTCTCTCCACAGGTATTCCCGCACAGCCTTGATCTCACAGCTGCTCTCTCCCCAGGTATTCCCGCACAGCCTTGATCTCACAGCTGCTCTCCCCAGGTATTCCCGCACAGCCTTGATCTCACAGCTGCTCTCTCCCAGGTATTCCCGCACAGCCTTGATCTCACAGCTGCTCTCTCCCCAGGTATTCCCGCACAGCCTTGATCTCACAGCTGCTCTCTCCCCAGGTATTCCCGCACAGCCTTGATCTCACAGCTGCTCTCTCCACAGGTAGACCCGCACAGCCTAGATCTCACAGCTGCTCTCTCCCCAGGTATTCCCGCACAGCCTTGATCTCACAGCTGCTCTCTCCACAGGTATTCCCGCACAGCCTTGATCTCACAGCTGCTCTCTCCCCAGGTATTCCCGCACAGCCTTAATCTCACAGCTGCTCTCTCCACAGGTATTCCCGCACAGCCTTGATCTCACAGCTGCTCTCTCCACAGGTATTCCCGCACAGCCTTGATCTCACAGCTGCTCTCTCCACAGGTATTCCCGCACAGCCTTGATCTCACAGCTGCTCTCTCCCCAGGTATTCCCGCACAGCCTTGATCTCACAGCTGCTCTCTCCCCAGGTATTCCCGCACAGCCTTGATCTCACAGCTGCTCTCTCCACAGGTATTCCCGCACACCCTTGATCTCACAGCTGCTCTCTCCACAGGTATTCCCGCACAGCTTTGATGGTGTTGTGATCAGGGCTCTGTCATGGTGTATTATTTGCATCAACTGTATTTAGTGAAATACGAAGTTTTTTCGCAAGACTTTTTTAAAATGACATTTGATGCTTCAGATGTTCTTTTTATCAACGGCACCACTAATATGGAAAACAAAAATAAACGTGATCCAACGTCAACTTTAAGTTAAAAAAAATTAGGATGCCTAAAACTTTTGCACAGTACAGTACAAACAATTTTTAGAAGTAAAATTTCGAATCAGTATCCCAGTTGTGCTTTTTGATAAAGGTTGATCCGACAGGTTTTTCCGCCTGCCAACAAATTTGACAGTTTCTGAATTGGTATCTTTGATAATAATAAATAAATTTAAATGTTGGATAAGTGAGGGCTTTTAACAGTTCATAGACATTGGTGCAGTGTTCTGAGTATCGGACATTGCGCAAGTTTGTCCAACTGTTCAAAATCCTGGATTCAGCAATTGCAGGCAATGCATTTAAACTTCAGTTCCCCAGCAAGAGATAATTGCACTTGGTCAGCTAGATAGGGACTATGATAGATGTGCATTTATTGTGAATAAATAAACCTTATGAATGACTTTAGAACCTTTGTGTCTGGGTAAGGTTAGTTTGTTTCTTAAAGTGCCAGTTCCTTGTCTGGTCTCCCTAACAACAAGAATAAAACTAAATTTATAAACAGGTGTAGTAACAGAAAGCAATGACTGAGCAGAGGATAGAGGAGTTTACAGAGATTTTTAAAAGTGATATATACATTCACAGTGTAAAATTATTTCCTCCACAGTTAATGTGCAACACTGAAAAATCAGGAGACAAATGATCCTTAACTCATAAAATATGGTGCTCAAAGTCTCATGGTCATATTCAGCTAACCTGGCACCAACACTGCCACGAGAAGAACTGAAAGGACCAGTCAATTCTACAACCCCAAATCAGATAAAGTTGGGACGCCACGTTAAATTAAAATTAAAACTAAAAGCAATGATTTGTACATCGTTTTTGACCTGAATCACATGGAAAACAATATGACAACATATTATTTGATGTGTCACCAAATCAGTGTTTTTGATTTTTCAAAATAAACACATTTAAATTTTGATTCCTACAAATTTTTAAAAGAAAAATGAGACAGGAAAGTATTTAACACTTTTGCAATGTTGTCATTCCTTTCAAAACACTTAATAAACATTTAAGGACAGAGGACAGCAGGTGATCATGTTTCAGGTGCAATTCTGTCCCATTCTTCCCGCAAACAACTCGAGGTGCACAACGGTACAGGGTCCTTGTTGTCGTATTTTGTGTTTCAAAATGCATCACACGTTCTCTGTTGGGGACAAATCAGGACTACAGGCAGGCTAGTCCAGCACCCGCACCCTCCTCTTATGTAGCCACGCCTTTGTAATGCACGCAGAATGCAGCTTTGCGTTGTTGCGTTGAAATATGCATGATCGTCCCTGAAAGGGATGTTGACGGCAGCATGTTGCTCCAAAATCTCAGCAGCCTTTCAGAATTCATAAAGCTTTCACAGAAGAGCAAGCTATCTTTGCCAAGGGCACTGACACGACCTTATACCACAACAGAGCGTGGTTTTTGGACTGATTGGTGGTAACAGTCAGGATGGTCCTTTTCTTTTTTGGTCTAGTCCATTTCTAACAAAAATAAAAATGCTTACTTTTTGCACAATGAAGTTTTAACATATTGTAGTACTTGACAATGGTATGGCAAAGTAATTCTGAGCCCATATGGTTATGTCACCTCTAGATAAATGACAGTTCTCGATGCAGTACCATCTGAGTGATCGGACAACATGGATTTTCGGATTAAGCTTGCACCCTTGCCCTTGATGTACAGAACTTTCTCTGGATTACTACAACCTTTTAACAATGTTATGCACTATAGAGGGTGAAATATACAAATCCTTTCCTTTCCTTCTCTGAGGAACATTATTTTAAACCACTACATGATTTTCTCACACATTTGTGAGCAAATTGGCAATCCTCTGCCCATCTTTGCTCCTGAGGGATTAGGCTTTTCCTGGATGCTACTTTTGTACCAAATTATAATTACAATTCCTTGCTGACATCAGCCATTTCAAATCATATTGTTACACAAATTACTTCTTTATTTATCCATTAATTAATTAATTAATTTTAACCATATTTATTGTCTTAAATTGCCCACGTCCCAAACTTTTTGGAATACACTAGCTGACCAGGCAAAAAATTAAACATCTTGTACTCGTACTTTCTGCACTGAAACACAAGTCAAAGTGAATTAAGAAACTGCTTCCTGTTTTCATGCGCATTTTCCACACTGTTTCGCCTTTTTCCAGGTCGAAAATAAAATAAAAAGAATTCAAATTTCATTTTTTCAAAGCACATTTATAAAGGATAAAGGCAATCTCTTTTTACCCAGTAGCTGGGCTGAGTTTTGAGTTGCCAGCTGAAAATGCCATCATATACAAATTAACCCATAGAGCACGGAAATAAATTTTAAAAATACATATAAATTTAATTATCTTCTGCTGTTGGAAACCTATCATTCGGCGACTTGTTTAAAAGAGCTCCCCTGTGGAGGTTCCTTTAGACAAGTCGCCGCATGATAGGTTTCCAATCAGCTTTAATTTCAATATCTTGCACCATTGAGTGAAAATAGTTGCATTTGGTGCTCAAAGGGTTAACAAATCCAGCTTTTTTCTTGGCTAACCACTGCTCATAAACAAACTGAGCTTGAGTATCCTGCGAAATTTTTTTTTTTTTTTTTTTGGGGGGGTTAAAAACATATCAATTCATGGGTAATTGTTACAATTCAAGTTTTCACAGAAATGCGAGTCACGCTGAGCATGTGGAGGGTTTTTTACCTGTATGAATTTTCTGGTGGACATTCAACTTGGATATTGTGTAGAAGCACTTGCCACACTGAGGACAAGCATAGGGCTTTTGACCTGTGTGAATTTTCATGTGAGTATACAGAACAGATTTAGTCCTGAAGGATTTTTTTACACTGCGTGCATTTATGGGGCTTTTCGCCAGTGTGAATTCTCAGGTGGTCATTCAAGTTATATATTCTGGTAAAGCACTTCCCACAATCCGCACATTTGTAGGGCCTTTCACCTGTATGCATTCTCTGGTGGCAAGTTAATTGGCCAAACTGGGTGAAGCGTTTCCCACACTGGGTGCATTCGTGCGACTTATCCTCCGTATGAATTCGCTGGTGGAAGTTTAACCGAGACAAAGTGCGAAAGCATTTTCCACACTGAGCACATGCAAAGGGTTTTTCGCCCAAATGAACTTGCGAGTGTGAATTTAAATCAGTCTTTCTGCGGAAGGTTTTCTTACACCTCGTACACTGGTATGGCTTTTCATCAGAATGAATTTTCAAGTGTGTATTTAAAAAAATTTTAGTTCGAAAGGATTTCTTACATCGTGTACACTGGTACGGCTTTTCACCTGTATGAATGCTCAGATGTGACTTCAAATTTGATATTCTGGTAAAGTGCTTCCAACACTGGGTACATACAAAGGGCTTTTCAGCTGAAGGAATTTTCTTCGCGTAATTTAAAGCACGTAATTGGGAAAAACCATTTCCAGGCCGAGTATAACTAAAGGGCTTTTCTTCTTTATGAATTTCCAGGTGGGTATTTAATACAAACTTTTTGCTGAAGGATTTATTACATTTTGGACACTTGAAGGGCTTTTTAGAAGTGTGAATTCTTTGGTGACTGTTTAAAGTGGACACTCTTGAAAATCCCTTCCCACAATAACATTTATACAGTTTTTCACTAGTATGGGTACTCTGGTGGTTAATTAAATGACTTCTCTGGGAAAAACATTTTCCACACCGAGTACATTTATGGGGCTTTTCACCTGTATGAATTCTCAGGTGTGTTTTTAAGTATGTATTTGTAGTAAAAGACTTCCCACACTGATTACATTTAGCAGGCTTGTCACCTGTATGGATTCTCTGATGACAAGTTAAATGATATAAACTGGACAGGCATTTTCCACACTGAGCACATTTATATGGCTTCCCATGGGCTTTCAGGTGCGAGTTTATCTCAGATTTTGAGGGAAAACTCTTCTTACAACGAGCGCACTTGTATGGCTTTTTACCTGCATGAACCTCCTGTTCCTTTGCAGCTCTCCCTCTGCTGGTTACACTAGTTGGGTCCTTCTCATCATTTACATTACAACAAGGATCTAAGTCACTACTCTGGGTCACCTGAGCATGAATTTCTTCATTTTTACCTGTCACATTTGCCTCTCTTGCCAATTTCAAAGGTTCAGACTGATTTGTGTGATCAACACAAGCTCCATTCATCTCAGTATTCATGAGACCCCTCACTAAACTTTCATGGGATTCACACTTCATTGGATCAGACTTAACAACAACACATTTAATATCCTGCCAGTCACTGATTTGCTCTGATTTAAGGTATCCTCCATCATCAGTCTCTGTTTTGATTTGGTCAGGATGCAGATGGGTCACATATCCCAGCTCTGTACTGTCAAGGCTCTCCATCTTAATAAGATCCCCAGAGTGTGTGGAGCCCAGATCAGTTTCTGTTTTAATCAGTGATGTGTGTGTGTGGTGTACATCACTGACCCCACTGTGTGCTGTAACACACTCTGGCTCCAGTGTGTTGAGTCCTGGTGCAGCACACTCTGTCTCTGACTCTGCCATGTGGACAGACTCCAGTCCACTGAGTTCCTCTTCTTTCTGTCTGATCCTGTGCTGCTCAGTGAGCTCTGGTAGTGTTGTCTCAGTGTCCTGTCTCAGACAGACTCCTGCCTGCGTCATACTGCTGCTCAAAGGTGTGCAGAAGTGCAGCTCCTGGAAAACAAACCCAGAGAGGATTTATGATTTAGCCAAATAAAAAACACATACATTAGCAGTTCACACCTTTTCATTCCACAGTGCCCAATTAACTTGACGCTTTATCATCCCACTGTACCCAACTAACCACAAGGGGACGCACTCTTGCATCATGTAATATGGTCAAATTGACGTAAGCATGCATACCTCTGAGGAAGAGAGCCTTGTCCAACACCATACTTCTCATCAGATATATGTGTCTTCTGTCACCAGACTTCTACCACTCACAGCAGCACACTCAGACATTGCTCTGACTAACCCAACACCACAATTAAATTTCTACCTACAGTGGGCTGTACCTCTTGGGTGCTCCAGCTAGCCAAGTCACCTCATTTAGAGGAACATATTAATCCAACACGTATTATCATGCTCTCTCTTCCTTCCTCTGTAAATCACAACACACTTTGATTCCTACCTTTGGTAATAAAGAATGTCAAATAAAATTGACTTTTTCAGTCATATAGTCATTCTAAATTTACATTGCATCTAAATATAAAGACAAGAACATATCACTTCCTATGAAGGGATAACTGCAAAGCATTCTGGGGCTCAGGCGCTGTGCTGGGCCCATGAATCCTGCACAAGTTCCCAATCTGTTCCTTTGAGCCAGTCTGTGCATTTACAAGCACAAAATAACCAGATTGCTGTTTGAGATTAGGTTTTGACTATCATCTGATAACTTCATATTTGGGCATTTACCATTTAAAATATGCTCTTTAAAGTGGTATAACTGCTTTTAGGGTACACCTTGTGACCCATAGGCAATATGCACTTGCATTATCGGTTTAAAATCATTGTTAAAACCACATACATCAGAAATTTTGCCTTCTTTCAGGAATGTATCTAGTTGCTAAGAAAATAAAAGAACATGCTATTTTATAAGATCTGGGCCCGTACTCACGAAGGATCTTCGCACTAAAAGTAGGTCATAACTGCCGGATTTAGGAGAAACTCCTAAAAAAAATGGGCGTGTCAGTCGTAAATTTAGGACTCTTAATTATTTTTGCGAAGTGTTATTCACAAAGCATTTTAGGCCTAAAAGTAGCTCCTAAGTCTGGGAGAGCTTAAAAGTAGTCAAGAGGACTCCTAACTCGCTAAAACCTATTCACAAAGAGTCGGAAAATGGCTGCTGCTGTTGAAAGACGGAATGACTTGGATATTCTGAATGTTGTGCAGTTGTTGAAAAGATACCAGATCGACCGTGAAGGGATTTTATTTGTTGTTGACTTGGTGAGGGAGAGAATTACGTCTCCAACCATGAGAAACAACCCAATAAGCCCCGAAATAAAATGTTTGACAACACTTTGTTACTTGGCCACCGGAAAAATGCAACTTTGCAACGCGGACAATTTAGGGATTTCACAATCATCTGTCAATCACTCAATTCAACAAACAATCAATGCACTCTGTGAACCCCATATCATCCGACAGTTTATCCGGTTTCCAATGGACATTCGCCGACATTCGTGAATTCATGCACATCTCAGGTATGCCCGGTATCATCGGTGCTATTGAAGGGACCCATGTTTGAATTATTTCTCCGACCCAAGATGCAGAGGTATTTGTAAACAGGAAAAAAGTTCATTCCCTCAACACCCAGATAGTATTTGATGCCGAAGACAATATTTTGGAAATTGTTGCGAAATGGCCAGGATCCACGCAAGACTCTCGCATTTTAATGGAAAGCTGCTTATGCCAATTATTTTACAGGCAGTATGTGCCTGCAGAATGCCACTTGCTAGGGGACAGTGGCTACCCCTGCAAACGTTGGCTCTTGACCGCTTACCTGAATCCACAACCGGGACCACAACAAAATTATAACAGGTAGGTCATTGTTGCTATAGCCTACATTGGCATAGCCTATTACATGTGAAAATGGCATAATACTGTAAATTACAAATATTTAGTCTGCTGTTGTCTTTTTCATGGTGCATGTTAGAGCACAAAAGACGACATGTAGTGAGGTGGAGCGTGGTATTCGGCCGCTAAAGCGCCGGTTTCATGTGCTGCATGGGGAGGTGCGTCTCAGCCCAGAGAGAGCCAGCAAAGTAATTACAGCATGTGCCATCCTTCACAATTTATGCCAACAAAGAAACATATACCTCAACCGGATGATGGTGCTGCCGGCAGCGATGATGATGTCGAAGAGGATGACGATATTTGCAATGTTGCTGAACAAAGTGGACTGGCATTCAGAGACCACTATGTCAATTCGCACTGGTAAAAAAAATAAATAAATAAATAATACACCCAGCCAATCGATAGCGTCGTAGCTCCAGTTGGGCTTTCGCGTCCTTTCTGAACTTTCATATGACAGTTTAGGGCAAACAAACTTGAACGGCCCGACATTTAAACGATAGCAACATATTTTCACTGGGTAATAAGTTGCCAATTATTGGGGCAAATGACAAGTTTATTGCCTCGTTTTATGCTATTGGTGTTTTTACAACTATCTCTTTCCTATGCATGTTTATTTGCCTAGAGCGTGATATGTGGGTACTGTGCATAGTGCATTTTCAGGAGTGCTCAACGTGTTATTATTTCATGGGACAGACCAGCCGCTTGGACTATTTCCTCATTTTTCCCTCCATGGGTTATATGTGGGATATTTTTTTCAATGGGCCGCCCTGTCACCAAACAACCAATCACCGTGCTCATTGTCCCAAGGCTCGTGCGTAAGAACTGACGTCATCCATAGCAACGGAGATTTATTCCCACCTATCTCAGAGCTACTCCTAGTCTAGGAGTTACCAGTTTTCTTAACTAAAAGTTGCTCTCAGCGGCTTTGTGAATAACTTTTAAGATTTTACTCCTACATAAAATGTTTTAGCGTGACTTAGGAGTACTCCTAGCGGTAAGATAAGATGCTTTGTGAACACGGGCCCTGATTTGGTTCAGTGTTCAGATATCTTGGGCTCCAAAGCACAAGAGAATTTTTAAAAACAAAATTCAGCAAGCCATGACTGAGCAAATATTCGACTGCAGGCCACCTGTTTTCGAGGTTAAAAACATCTAATAGTAGGGAACGATCCCCGAAACTTTTCAGCATGTAGCATGAACAGTTCAAAAGTGACGGAGCTTAAATTCTGTGGCAACCCTCCTTTATTAGGGCTATCGCCCTTTTTTAAGCCTCCATATTTCAGAAACTAAAGAAAATAAGAGCTGAAAACTATGCACACTAGTTCCTGGGCACAGTGACATTATTTCCATGAAGCATGAAGCAAATCCAAGAGGGTCAGTAGGGGAAATTTTACAGAAATCTATTATCTGGCAAAGGATTACCCTTGTATTTGGGAACTTTGATCGATGTTCCTTGATTTGAATAAGTTATGATGTTGATCAGTTCCCAAACTCGGTCCTGGGGATGTATTATGCACATTACTTTTTGTTCCAACCACAAGTGCAATCCCCGAATTTTAACGAGCTGCCGGGTAATTCCAGCGTAAGTGTAACATGACCACTGAAAATTCAAATATGAAATAGCAATACAATCTAGGTATGGCTGTATTGTTGGTAATACCGCAACGCCGCAGCATCGCAATGCCGACGGCTCTCTCTAGCTCCTTCTCCTTCTCCCACACCCCCTGGCCATCCGGGCGAGGTGGTGGGACCGGTTTGTTAATCTCTCCTACCTGGAAATTTTCTCCTCTCCCTCTCTCTGACCTTTCCATCTCTTCCTTTGAATTTCATTCTGTCAACATATCCTCTCCAACTAAACTGTTTATCATTGTTGTATATCGTCCCCCAGGCCCCATAGGATGTTTCTTCGATGAACTAGACGTCCTACTCAGCACCTTCCCCGAGGACTGCACCCCACTGATTCTCCTGGGAGACTTCAACCTCCACCTAGAGGCCTCTCAGTCTACCGCCTTTCTTCCTATCCTCCACTCCTTTGGCCTTTCCCTCCTGCCCTCATCTCAAACTCACAAAGCTGGCAACCTCCTCAACTTGGTCCTTCTTCGTAACTGCTCCTCCTCTGATCCCACTGTTACCCCTCTCCACCTGTCTGATCACCACTTCATCTCCTTCTCCCTCCCTCTCCCTCCCTTTCCCTCTCCAGCCCCCTCTGTTACAGTTTGCCGTGACCTCCGCTCTCTCTCCCCCTCCTTTCTCCCTTCCCATGTCACTGCTTCCCTCCCTTCCCTTGAATCCTTCTCTGATCTCCCCACTGAATCTGCTGCCTCCTTTCTCCTCCCCTCTCTCTCATTCTCACTTAATGCTCTCTCTCCTCTGTTTCCAGGCCAGCCAGATCATCCCCACCCAGCCCCTGGATGTCAGAAACACTCCGCTCCAGCAGGAAAAGCCTCCGAGGAGCAGAAAGGAAATGGAGGAAATCCAGGACCCCAGCAGACCTGTCCCATTACCAGTCCCTCCTAGCTGAATTCTCTTCTTCAATTACCTCCGCTAAAATTAAATTTTACCATTCTAAAATCCATAACTCAATCTCTAACCCTCGCCAACTGTTTTCTGTTTTCTCCTCTCTCCTCAGCTCTCCACCTGTCACTCCTGCGACCTCCATCACAGCAGAGGACTTCGCAGCCTTCTTCGAGGATAAGATTGTGTCTATCCGCACCTCCTTCACCTCCCTCGCTCCCTTCTCCCCCTCCCCCGCTGTCCCCTCCCATCTCCTCTCTGCTTTCTCCCCCCTCTCCTCTCCTGACGTCCCCCAGCTCTTCCTCTCTCACCGTCCTACCACATGTGCTCTGACCCTATCCCCTAACCTCTCCTCTAATCTATCACACCCAACATCCTCCCTTTTGTCACCTCCCTTGTCAACTCCTCTTTGTGCTCTGGATGCTTTCCTGCTCCTTTCAAACAGGCCATCATCACCCCTCTCCTGAAAAAACCCTCTCTTGACCCCTCAGTCATTCAGAACTTCGCCTGTCTCCCTCCTCCCTTTCCTATCAAAAACCCTTGAACGTGCCGTTGCTAACCAACTCTCCTCTTTTCTTTCAGACAACAACCTCTTGGACCCTCACCAGTCCGGCTTCAGAGCTGCCCACTCCACGGAGACCGCGCTCATCTCCGTCAGCGAGGCGCTTCCCACTGCATGTGCCACCTCCCTCTCATCCATCCTGATCCTCCTCGACCTCTCTGCCGCATTTGACACTGTCGACCACTCCATCCTCCTGTCTTCCCTGTCTGCACTGGGGATCTGTGGTACAGCCCTCAGCTGCTTGAAGTCGTACGTCTCCGGTCGCTCCTACCAGGTTGCCTGGGCTGGTGAAATATCAATACCTCGCCCCCTTACCACAGGCATCCCCCAAGGCTCAGTTCTTGGTCCGCTCCTTTTCTCTCTTTATATCCAGTCTCTTGGTCCTGTCATTTCTGCTTATGGTTTTTTGTATCATTCTTATGCTGATGACACTCAACTTTTTCTCTCTGTCCCCCCCTCTGATGTGCAGGTCTCCAACCGCATCTCCGCCAGCCTGCGAGACATCCAGAGCTGGATGGACAACCGTCACCTGAAGCTCAACCCAAGCAAGACGGAGATGATCTACATCCTTGCTCCATCCTCCCCCCTTCTGGACCTGACCATCACCCTGGGGGAAACCACCTTCTCCCCCTCGCTGAGTTTGAAGAACCTTGGGGTCCTGTTCGACGACAGGTTCTCCTCCGCTGCGAACATCGCAGCAATGACACAGACCTGCAGGTTCTTCCTCTACAACATCCGTAGAATCCGGCCCTTCCTCACCAGCTACTCAACGCAGCTCCTAGTCCAAGCGCTGATCCTGTCCCGCCTGGACTACTGTAACTCCCTCCTTGCCGGCCTCCCAGCATCTGCCATCAGACCCCTGCAGCTCATCCAGAACGCTGCAGCTCGCCTGGTTCACAACCTCCCGAGAGACTCCCACGTCACCCCCCTGCTCACAAGGCTCCACTGGCTCCCTGTTGCCGCTCGCATCAAATTTAAGTCATTGGTGCTAGCCTACCAGGGAGTTAACGGAACAGCCCCAGCATACATCCAGAGACTGTTCAGACCATAAACGCCTGCCAGAGCACTTCGCTCAGCTACTTCTGGTCGCCTGGCTCCACCCCTGCTCCGCTCCTGCCCTTCCCGCTCAAGGCTGCTGTCTGTCCTGGTTCCTCATTGGTGGAATGATCTACCTATCGAGGTCCGAACGTCAGAATCCTTGAGCACCTTCAAGCGCAACCTGAAAACCCACCTCTTCAGGCTCCACCTTTCCCCTCCTCCACTGCCCTGAATCCTCTGTCATTACATCCCACACTGCTTTGTTGCCCTTTTACCTGATTTCGTTGCTCTTGATTTTGTTACCCTTTTAATTTTTTTTGCTCTTGATGTTGTTGCCCTTTTAATTGATTTTATTGCACTTAAAATCAATTAATTTTGTTGCGCTTGATTTTGTTGCCCTTTAAACTGATTTTGTTGCCCTTTAAATTGATTTTGTTGCACTTGATTTTGTTGCCCTTTTAATTGATTTTGTTGCTCTTGATTTCATTGCCCTTAGTAAATTAGTATATTAGTATATAATATCAGTATATTTGGTGTTTACCTAGTGGTTTGGACCTGTAACAACTGAATGTGTTCTCTGTCACTTGTACTGTTAGCATTGTACTTGTCTCCTTAGAGCTCTGCACTTTCGTACCAATCTTTCGCACTTTTGTACGTCGCTCTGGATAAGGGCGTCTGCTAAGAACCTGTAATGTAATGTAATGGTAAATCCAGGTCTATGGTTCAGAAGAAATTGAAGGTCTGAGGCAAACCAATTTTTTTGATACTCATATAAAGATTTTACATCATTCACATACTGAAGTTGTGAAGAGACTACTTGGTTGGTTGATTTTGAAAAAAAAAAAAAAAAGTGTTACTAGTTGTTCTGCGAAACTAAGGGCCCCAAGTGTGAACTTTTTTCTGGGGGGGGGGGGGGACTAAGTGGATGGAGGATGGACTTGCAGATTGGGGCCTTAGAATTTGGAAATCATGAAAGCCTCTTCAATAGAAATGGCTGAGAAGGCTGAAACATTGTGAATGATCAGTTAAATGCAGCATGGTCAGTCTCCAGATACTTAAAACCTACTTGTAACGTGAGTAACAGGATTTTTTTTGTTTTAAAGGCCCGTTGCAGAAAATTACTGTTGCATTAAAGAGCATGAAAACCCTAGGGGATAGGCAATAGGCTATCAGACTATAAACAGATTCTTGTGGCTTATTGCTCAATGAGCCTAGCAAACTAATTTACGGAAATCTGTGCTTTTTCACCAGCTACACGAGCGCAGAAATTATAACGACTCATTGATATTTTTCGTTGTCATTGATGTGCAGAAGAAAACACCGTATAATTTCGTAGTGCAATGTATAACAAGGCTTTCAAAATGGACTCCGGTTGGTTCTAGCAATAAGAGCCTACCATTCTTATGTCCAAACACAACAAGGTTTACTTCAAAGATTGATATGGAACAAATCTATTAGAGTCTACGGTACAATTCAAATTCATACCCCAGACTCAGTTCTCATGTTTCCTATGGTATAGATCTATTATTTCACTTCTATAATTTGCCCAAAATGTCACAGCTTTGACCGGGAAGGATTTAAAGAAATAAATAATAGTCACCCGTTGTAGCTCTCTTTTATGAAATGCTCCACTTGCTCTTGGTTTCTTGGCAGATCTATCTTGGCCACAAGCAGTCTCAGTCCCGCAAGTTACCGCAGAACTTGCTGAGCACGGAGTGTGTATGCTGAACTGGACAATTTTGGACGGCCCCACGGTTGTTGTTATTCGCTTCCATTTTAGGGCTCTTTCTTTGGCCATTTGCTCATCAAAAACAATCAGTTGGATTGTTGGGACAGCTGTTGTGTCCAGTTCACGCCGTTTACAACATCCCATCTCATATTTGAGCAAGTTTGAAAAAACTATGAAGTGAGCTCCACAAATCACACTCATTGGTGAAACCGCAAAGTCTGCCCGCTTCACCTTCACAAACTGTATCCACTGCCGTCGGATTGCTTTAGTTTTTGGAAATTTGTGAATACTATGTCCGGTTTTATCCGAATTTCCACAGAATTTGACAACGCAACGTTGAACCATGGTTCGGAAAGCTAGATAAACAGGCAATTCTCATAATGCATTTTAAAAAAGATTTTTTTAAAAACGTGTCTAGATTTTTTTTGACAAAAGTCAGCCTGGAAGAACCATTAAACCAGAATTTTTTCTATTGTTGTCACATGTGGACCTTGAGAGTGACCTATGGTTATTGTGGTGATAAAAATAAGAATGTTTAGTCAATTCACAAAATAGGGAGACACCTTTATTCAAGAGTCCCGTGCTTAAAATGTAACATGAGTAATGCTGGAATTGCCCAAACAATAAAAACAACGTGAGTCAATGGCTGAACGAAAATTCTGGCTATTCATCTGCGCCTGCCGCCGCCTGCACGCTGATCATGTGTTCTAGAGCTGACGTCACATGCCTCTAACAAGAGCGCTGTCCTGTTTTTTTAGCCACGCCCCCAAGCAGCGCGAAATGGTGACTGTCAAACCTTGGTGACACGGCAACAAAGGACCGCCGGGTGGAACAGGTGTCTCAAAAATGGTTTTGGGAGTACTCAAACAGAACACGAAAGCAGAGCAAAAGTGAAGGAAGGGTTTTCATGCTCTTTAAGTTGAATGGTTGTGTTAGAATTTTCAGTAATAAAGGTTCGAACATATATCATCCAATTTATTCTATAATGCATCATTGATCAAGAAGATTGGACCAAACTTCAGTGAAAAAAACCATATTCCTTTTGAGTAACGCGAGCAACGCTTGAAAAATCCAGTCTGCCAGCAAAACCATTGATGGGTTCATTCTGGGTTTTCTCTAGTAAAATTGATTATGGTCAGAGGCTGCCACAGTGCAGAAGTTTTGAGGTTCTGACCATTGAATAAGGAGTGAAACTGTTTTATACTATAACCTAATGCAGTAAATGTAACGTAACGATGGAATAGCCCTGCCAAGTTCTTTATTTGTAGCTTTTCATCCCAGAGAGACGTTTCACTCTCTAAACCACCTTATGACAGAAATGAAAATCCACTCGGTGATATTTAAAAGCCCTATATTGATACTGTGTTAATTTTATTATAAAGTAAGCAAGCAACGCAAAGGTGGCAATACTTTTGGGAACCACTGACCTAGATGAACTGGCTGGAATCATCATACCAGCAATGCACTGACACGCAAATTTCAACCATTTACAGGAGGAGGGCACCTCAGTTCTGCATCAAGTATGCATATTACGGAAATCTGCGCACCTATTCGGCATCACGCTGCACAGAACAAGGAAACGCATTTATGTCGTTCAAATCAACAATTTCTTGAAGAATGATGTTACCAGAGCTGGCAACAAAAATAACATCGTTTCACTGCACGACCAATAATTGCTGAAAGCAGCACTAACCCATCACATAATCGTGCATCCGCCAAATAAGGTTATCGTAAATCACTTTTTCTTATTCACCACAGGCCAATAGACTACCAACAGTTTAAATGGCCAGATAAAATTGTTTTCCGCAACAATTCGGCGACAAGAAGCGTACATAATCCAAAAAGTTCTTACGGTGATCACATTTCATAGAGCATACAGCAAGTTGCATAACATGTTGTTAATCAAAGACTGCACATATTTCGGGTGGGTTATGACTTGGATCTTCACTGCCCCAATACGGCGTGCAAGCTTAACGTTACTAAACGGCCGCAAAATTGGAAACTGGGGCTTTTAATTAGACACTTTGTCGACCAATATGGTTTTAACGTTGACCGATCAAAACCTAAAAAACCTCACATCATGTGCGTTTACGCACGACTGCCTGCATGCAGAAAGCACATTCTGAACCTTGGCGAATGTCATGAGCCGGATTAACACCGTGCACATTTTAGGGACAAAAACAACTTACGCCTGCTCATTACTGCTGCCTTCAACCCTAAAAAGTTGATTCAGGAAGACTACTACTCGGCCGTGAATAATCCAATATGCTCATGCTTAAAATAACGAACGACAAATATTAGGACTTATAACGTCAGTGGGGTAGCGACAGACAGTTCACATAAGGCAAGTTTAGCATCACAGGCTTTCGGCAGGGGAGCTTGTCATTAAGCTAAGAGCTAAAAATAACTCGAGCGGAAATCGGCCCCTTTCTGCGTCGTTTCCGGCCGCCATCTTACGAAGGTAAACAGATCATTATTCCTAGCTCGACTATTTCGCCTACTAAAGACAGTCAGCGGCTTTATGTAACGTTAGGTATCCAGTTTTTGTTCGAAGTGCAAGTGGGCTCTGAAATTGAGATTTTTCTTAAAAAATGTAGTAAATGATGAAAAAAATGTGCTAAATAGCGAAGTTAAATTTGAATAGGTCTGTAAACGCAGAAAGAGTTCCTAGTCCAGCAGCCAAACCTGGGTAATTCACCTGACCTTGTTTTGCCTGATATAGTTTTATTTCTCTGCAAATTATTTATCTCTGGGATCACCAGAATCGCATACATATGGGTGTGGAGTTCCCACCCTTGAGAAATTTGCATAAAATAAAAAATCCAAGATGGCTGCCAGCGTCATTGGCAAATACACAAAATGTGCTATATCTCCAAAACCATATGAGCTAGAGACCTAATTTTGGTGTCAAATCATAGGTTTTTGATATCAAGGAATGATATAATGTTTAATTTCTTCATGACCACAATAGATCACAGAGTATTCTTCAAGAGTCACATAATTTCTTGCTCAGATTTACTATTTGAATATTAATTATGCACACTGGGTGTTCTGATCTTCAGAAATGCAAAACCGCTTAGTAACTCATGAAATGTAGCAATAAAAAGCCCTCTTATATGTTTTTTTTTTTTCATTTAACAATATTCCAGTAAAAATAACTGAATGTACAGTGGATAGAAAATGAATACACCCCCTGAACATTTTTTTCAGATTTACTTGACATATAGCCTGTAATTAAAGTGCAATTAATCTATATGTTTTTCCTACAAATCTACATACAGTACATAACCTTTTCAAAGTGATAAACCAATTAAAAAAACGTTTTAACATTAATTAAAAATGAACAATTGCAATAAGAGCAGTCTCACTGAAAGGCAGAAGCATGGGCTCCAAAGATCTCGCAAAAAAAGTCTGTGACAAAGTTATGGAAAGGTACACATCAGTTGAGGGATATAAGAAGATTTCTAAGGCTTTGAAGATACCTTGGAGCACTGTTAAGACCATAATTAAGACATGAAAAGTGCATGGCACCACTCACAGTCTGCCAAAATCAGGGTGTTCGTCTAAACTGGATGACCGGGAGAGAAGACAACTGGTCGGAGAGGCTACAATGGCAACATTGAAAGAGCTCCAAGATTTTACGGTTAACAGAGAGAAACTTGTGCTTCATACAACTATATCAAAGATATTGCACACATCTGGCGTATGGAAGGGTGGCAAGAAAAAAAGCCACTTCTCAAAAAGGTCCACCAGGAGGCCCACTTGAAATTTGCAAAAGAACGCTTTGGGGAACCTGCAACAAACTGGCAGAACGTTTTGTGGTCTGATGAAACCAAAATATACTCAGTCAAAAAAGAAACTTCACACTTGTTTAAAGGTCGATAAGTTGAACATACAAGAAAAGTGGTTTTAAATAATGATTTAAATCCATTCTGTACCCATTAAGGACGGTGTACCATAAAAAATCATGTTCATAATGTAACCAGTTCCACCGAAATGCTACGGAAATGTAAGAGAGTAAAAATGGTAAGTTACAACTTGATGAAAGCATGTCAATAGCGCGTATGCCCTCCATGAGCGTTCACAACTGCGGCATAACGTCTCCTCATGGATTGAATGATGCGCCTGAACACAGCTTGGGGGATGCGCCGCCATAATTGAACCAACATGGCACCAAGTTCCTGCAAATTCTGCGGAGGGTTCCTTACTTGACGGAGTCTTCTGCCCAACACATCCCATATATGTTCTATGGGATTAAGGTTGGGAGACCTTGAGGGCCACTCCATGACATTGATGCCAGCATTCCTAAGAAAATTCGCGTTAAATTGGCCGTATGAGGTCTGGCATTATCGTGTTGGAATGTCAGACCTGGGCCATGAGCTGCCATGAATGGCAAAAGCTCTGTATCCTGCAGCAGTAAGGTTTCCTTGAACGACCATCAGTCGGGAACGGGCAGGACCATTAAAGGCACCCCAAACCATAACACTACCGCCCCCAAAACGGTCCACTTCCTGCACACAACACTGGGCGTTGCTCACCACGTCTCCTCCAAACTCTAACTCTCCCATCAGCGAAGTGCAAAGTGAATCTGGATTCGTCACTAAAACGACCCTATTCCAATCACGCTGAGTCCATCTCAGATGTCGTTGTGCCCAGAGAAGCCGTTTGACGTCGGTGTAACTGGGTTAAAATTGGTCCACGATATGGCCGACGTGCATGGAGACGAGCAGTGCGCAGGCGACACGTATGGTTTGGGCAGTCACACGACCTCTAAACAATTCATTCCTAGTGGACGTTGCAGTGAGAAATCGACACGCAAATGACGAAGACGATTGGTCAGTCTTCTGCTTGTGTCGTCACCGTGGTCTACCCGAACGAGGTCGGTCTGCTGTGGTGCCAGTTTGTTGGAGACGTGTCCGAAGATCATGGATAGTCTGTCGACTGCATCCCATAACCCTGGCAACGTCAGTGACCGAGGTTCCCGTATTCAGCATGCCAATGGCGCGTTCACGTTGAATGTTTGACAGTCGTGGCATTGCAAATCAACGGATAAATGACTGTAAGAACTTGTTTTTCCGAGATGTCACTCTACCGTGCTAACGTGGGCTCAATTGCACGTGTCTCATAAGGTCACGTGACTAGGAACACGAGGAAACGTGCTTTTACCTTGATGTATGCTCGCACGTGCTGCATGCTTGTGCACGTCGGAGTTGCTGTGTGTCATGATGTCTTTGACAACGCATTTACCCCTAATAATAATTATAATATCTCTTGTATTAAGTTTCAAGAAAATATTTAGAAATTTTGAGTGTGAAGTTTCTTTTTTGACTGAGTAGAACTTTTTGGCATGAATGTGTTATGATTTGAAAATCACAACAAAGAAAACCAGCAATGACAACTTAAATTTATTCTTCACTGATTAGGTCCAAAAATTTCTACAAATAATCCACTGTGCAATCTTATAAAAACACTCAAATGCCACTATGTAACTCTGATGCCAAAACAAAAACTCTCCTCAACTGAACAAAATCAGCATTTATATAGACTAGGGACATTCTGGAAAGATCGACAGGAGTCCTGGGTGATCCGGCCCTCTCCAGGCAAGAAGATGCCAGAAACCTCGAGAAAGCACTAGTCTATTTCATCACAAACAAGTGGTATTGCATCAGATCATGTTTTTCTACAGACATACCACCAGAGGGTGCTAAATGATGAACAAAATAAACAAACAGATGATCAGTAAGGCAGCACAAATAGTATGTAACAAATCTCCATTTACAAATGATATACAGTACTTTACATAAAATACTCATACATAACACCTCCCCTCTTTAAGAAAAGAAAGGTTTGATAAAAGCTTTCTTTTGTTAAAATTAACACGGTTTTATAATCAGTATAATCTTGAAACTTCACACATAAAGTATTATAATCATTATAACAATCATATACATAACAACCAGTGCAATTTTCACAATCAAATAGAAAAGTAAAATTACATGCGAGAAAGTGCATCTGGAATAACATTATGTTTTCCCCTGATGTGAGAAATATCTAAATCATATTCTTGCAAAAGTAAACTCCATCTCAGTAATCTTTGATTCTTGTTTTTGATCTTATGCAAGAATGTGAGGGGATTGTGATCACTGAAGACCTTGATGGAAGTAGCTGAACAAGTCAAATAGACTTCAAAATGTTGTAAAGCCAAAACAAGTGCCAAACATTCTTTTTCAATTGTTGAATAGTTTTTCTGATGTTTAGTAAACTTTTTGGAAAAGTAACAAACAGGATGATCTACTCCATCAGTGTCTTCTTGCAGCAAAACTGCGCCTGCACCAATATCACTGGCATCAACAGCTGACTTGAACTCCTTTTTGAAATTAGGAGATAAGAGAACTGGTGCATTTTTGAGGATAGCTTTCAGTTGGTCAAATGAATTTTGACATTTTTCATCCCAAACAAATTTTGCATTTTTCTTCAGTAAATTTGTCAAAGGTTCAGAGATGATGAATTTTTTACAGAATTTCCTGTAGTAGCCAGTCATCCCTAGAAATCTCATTAGTTGTCTTTTAGTTGTAGGCTCAGGAAATTCAGTGATAACTTTTACATTTGCATCAATTGGTTTGACTTGACCCTGTCCTACAATATGACCTAAGTAAACAACTGTAGCTTTACAAAAGTCACTTTTAACAAGGTTGATAGTCAGCTTGGCATCATCTTGTAGGATGACATTACGGTAAGCCATATCAGTCCTTGATGGAACTTCAGGGAATATGTGACTATATTCAAATATGAGCTGCTTTAGCTGTTGTTGTTGAAAAGGGTCCAGGTGGGACAACTTGCTGTCAATATTTTGAAGAATGTCTGAATTTTCAAGTTTGGCTGGACCAGGTTCATTTTCCAAGGGGCAGTCACAATCTTCTTCAGAATTTTCCATTTCAATTGTATTTACCACATTGATTGGCTTTTGCTGAGGATTTCTGTAAATGTATTCTTTCAGCATGTTGATGTGACACATTTGTTTTTGTTTCCTCCTTCCAGGGGTTAAAATTACGTAATTTAGATCACTGACCTTTTTGAGGACAGTGTAAGGGCCGAAATATTGGGCCCTTAGAGGGTTTCCAGGTATGGCAAAAGCGCAAGGACTTTGTCACCAGCTTTAAAACTTCTATCTTGGGAATGAAGGTCATATTTGGCTTTCATTTTGCCCTGAGCCTTTTTGAGATTAGACTTCACAAAGTCACAAGCCTTAGAGAGACGATTACGGAAGTCAGAGACATACTGAAGCAAGTTCATTTGGACATCATCTTCGGCCAGCAACTTTTGCTTCAGAAGCTTCAGAGGTCCACGGACTGTATGCCCAAAAACAAGCTCAAAAGGACTGAACCCAAGAGACTCCTGAACAGCTTCACGGGCAGCAAACAGAAGAAGATGGACACCTTCATCCCAGTCTTTCTCTGTGTCAAGGCAGTAGGTCCTTATCATCATCTTCAGGGTTTGATGGAACCTCTCCAAAGCACCTTGACTTTCAGGATGGTAAGCTGATGACCTGTATTGTTTAATTCCAAGCTCATGCAAAACTTGTTGAAATATGTCAGACATGAAATTTGACCCTTGATCAGACTGAATAGACTTAGGAAGACCAACAAAGCAGAAAAACTTGGTAAGAGCCTTGATGATTGTCTTCGCCTTGATATTACGAGGTGGAATTGCCTCAGGATACCGGGTGGAAGCACACATGATAGCCAGTAGGTATTCGCAACCAGATCTAGTCTTCGGCAATGGTCCAACACAGTCAATGATGATCCGACTGAAAGGTTCTTCAAAAGCGGGAATGGGCTTAAGTCGAGTCTTTGGAATATTCTGGTTTGGCTTCCCAACCATTTGACAAGTATGACAGGATTTGCAGTACTCCTATACAAGGACCTCATGGAAGGCCAGAAGAAATGATTCCTGACATGTTGAAGGGTCTTCTTGATACCCAAATGACCTGACATAGGATTGTCATGGGCCAGACTAAGAGTTTCTTGACAATAAGACTTTGGAAGGACAATTTGATGGGTGATCATCCACTCTTCATCTACAGATACATCAGGTGGACGCCACTTTCTCATAAGCACACCATTTTTGTAGTAAAAACAGACAGGAACTTGAGTAGCCTCTTGTTCACTTACAGCCTGTGGTAGAAGATGCGCTAGATCACAAGCTTGTTGTTGCTCCTGAATAAGTTGTTTCCGAGACAGAATGTCATTAGAATGACCTGACAAGGACAAGTCTGAAGATTTCCCAGACATCTCAGAACTGGAAGGTTCCTGATGAAAAGACTGCCCAATGAAGGTGTCAGCCAGGTTGAAGTCCAGGTCAGCATCATCTTGAATAGCCTTTTTGGCCATAGAACAAGTAACTGCACATGAAGAATAGAGGTCTGGAATTTCCTCCTCTATAGAATCAGATTCTTGATCAATCAAAGGAGTGTCAGTTACAACAGGGTTGGGCACAACCTTATCCCCAGCAAGATCATTACCAAGAAGCAAATGAACACCTTTGAAAGGAAGAGAAGACCTAATGCCGACAGTAACAGGCCCAGAGACCAAGTCTGATTTGAGATGAACATTATGGAGAGGTACGCTTGTAAAACCACATTCTACTCCTTGAATAAGGACATTAGCCTGAGTAGACGATTTGTCCGAAAAAAGGCAGAATATCTGCAAGACTACGAGATTGGGAAGACCCAGTATCCCTTAGAATTTGAACAGGAGCAGATGAGGAAAATTCATGTGAAAGTGAGACAAAACCGTCGGTGATGAATGGCTCAAAACCCTCCATAACAGAATCAGACACAGAGGGTAGAAGATCAGGTGAACTGACCTTTGATACAAGAGATTCTCTCCTAGTGAAAGCAGTTGGCTTGGTTTCTTCTCGTTGTTGTTTCTTCTTGAGGGCATAACACTCAGAAATAAGGTGACCTTGCTTTTTGCAGTATTGGCAAGACACAGAAGGTAAAGAATCAGAGGTTTGCTTCACACTGGAAGGTTTCCTCTCAGAAGTGGCCTTGGAATCATTGGAAGTGTTATTAGAAGAAATCTTGGACTGAGACTTGCCTTGAAATTTAGAAAAAGTGGATTTTCGGGCAAAAGAAGACTTATGAGTCAATGCATAACTATCAGCCAGGGTGGAAACATCTTGCAAAGTATTGGCTGGTTTCTCCTCAAGGAAAGTCTTGATATCAGGCTGGGTATACCTTTTGAATTCCTCAACCAGAAAAAGTTGCCTCATTCTATCAAAATCTTTCTCAACTTTCATGAAATTACACCACTGATCAAACAACTGTTCCTTCAACCTGTCAAATTCAACATGAGTTTGACTGGCTTCCTTGCGAGAATTCCTAAATTTTTGCCTGTAAGCCTCGGGGACAAATGCATAACCCTTCAGAATGGAAGATGTGACAAAATCATAATTAGAACACTGTTGGACAGATAACTGGTTATACATTTTCCTAGCTTTACCAGTAAGAACACTTTGCAACATCATTGTCCAATGCTCTTTTGGCCATATCAAATTTTCAGCAATTTTCTCAAAACGGGTAAAGTATTAGTCTATATCATTTTCTAGGAGGGGAGGAACAAGTCTGATGTGTTTAACCACATCAAAATGATCAGAAAGTCCAAAAGATTTTGTCACAGTACCTGCTTCTATTTTCTTCATTTCCAGTTCATACTACAAGTGCATCCTTTTTTCTTCCAGTTCTCTCTCTTTCTCCAACCTTCTTTCTTCTAGTTCTTTCTCTAAACTTCTTTCTTCCAGTTCTCTCTCCTTCTCCAACCTTCTTTCTTCCAGTTCTAGTTGTTTCAGGTGTAGCTGAATCTCAAGTCTTTGCAGCTCTGTTGCAGACACTTCCACATCTTTAATCAATTCTCCTGCTTCTTCCCCAAAGATATCTTCATCGATGAAATATTGAACCAAAATGTTGAATATTTCTTGTTTCTTCATTGATGATTTCACATCAGATAATCCAAGGGTTGAGGCTATTTGCAGCAAGTCCTTCTTCTTTGCCAGCACAATTGATTCCTGTGTTGGAGTTTTCAGAAAATTTTCAACATCAAAAGTCATGATTGCTGGTTTTTCAAATAGTCACAAGATTAAAATTAATATTCCAGCTTTAATCTTTGGTGAATCCAATGGTTGATCCAATGAATGGTTTATCTCGGTGGAACCTCCAATTTGTTATGACTTGAAAATCACAACAAAGAAAACCAGCAATGACAACTTAAACAAATCTATTCTTCACTGATTAGGTCCAAAAATTTCCACAAATAATCCACTGTGCAATCTTATAATAACACTCTAATGCTACTATGTAACTCTGATGCCAAAACAAAAACTCTCCTCAACTGAACAAAATCACAGCATTTATATAGACTAGGGACATTCTGGAAAGATCTACAGGAGTCCTGGGTGATCTGGCCCCCTCCAGGCAAGAAGATGCCAGAAACCTCTAGAAAGCGCTAGTCTATTTCATTACAAACAAGTCGTATTGCATCAGATCATGTTTTTCTACAGACATAGCACCAGAGGGTGCTAAATGATGAACAAAATAAACAAATAGCTGACCAGTAAGGCAGCACAAATAGTATGTAACAAATCTCCATTTACAAATGATATGCAGTACTTTATATAAAATACTCATACATAACAAATGCCAAAACGCTATGTTTGGCAAAAACCCAACATCGCACATCACCAAAAAAACACCATCCTGACTGTGAAGCATGGTGGTGGCAGCATAATGTTATGGGGATGTTTCTCATCGAAAGGGACTGGGGAACTTGCCAAGATTGAAGGGAGGATGGATGGGGCCAAATACAGGGATTTTCTGGAGAAGAACCTGAAGAAGTCTGCAAGGAGACTGAGAATGGGTCCAAAATTCATATTCCAGCACGACAATGACCCAAAGCACAAGGCCAAAGCTACCACTGAGTGGCTTGTAAAGAACAAGATGGATGTGCTGGAATGGCCAAGCCAAAGCCCTGACCGAAATCCAATTGAAAACTTGTGGAATGACTTGAAGGTTGCTGTCCATCAGTGCAAACCAACAAACCTCTCCCAGCTTGAACAGTTCTGCAAAGAGGAGTGGGGGAAGATCTCCAAGTCCTGGTACGCCAACCTTGTGCAGAGCTGCCCAAAAAGACTGGTAGCTGTAATTGCTGCCAAAGGTGCTTCAACTAAGTATTGACTCAGGTGGGTGTATACTTAAAAAATTAGGAAAATTCAGTTTTGTTCATTAAATGACTCTTTTTTCAAATTAAAATAATTTCACTGCATTCATATGGTATGCTGTGTTCTTTGGTCATGGAAAAACAAGTCCCATTTTAATCCATTAAATTCACATTCAGTGACACAACAAGACATAAAATATTGAAGGGGGGTGTATCCATTTTCTTTCCACTGGCTATTTATACACACATACACACACACACACACACACACACATGTATGTGTGCATTTCAGACTTGAAGTAAAAGAAGACTTACCACTTTATCTGCTTTACCGTGTTTACCAGTAGTTTACTTGCTATCAACTGAACCAAGCTAATGTACAGATCAATCCATAGCAGCGACATTCGTCTGATATACTGGACTATGTGTGTTCTAGTACTGCTGATAGTGTTTGAACTGCTCTATAATCAATCGATAATACTTTTGCTACTGCCTTAAGGACAAACATCAAAGAAATGAAAATAATGCAGGAGTACTAAATGTTAAGCTTCTGCAGGTCTCTAAACCTCGACAAACTGAGAACTCCACTAGAAAGCGCCCAGCCTCATCTGACGATATTGCTGTATCACCCAGTCAGTGGCCAGCACCCAATGTAAGTTACTGATTTCATTCCGCATACAAAAGCCACATTATAGCAAAAGGACGTGGATATTGTGGTGGGGGGTATTATTGCGGATCCTGCTAATGGAAATTCAGAAATTTTCAGTATTAGTTGCAGAATATTTTGTGTTCTAGTTTCACAGTTATGCAGGATGACGATGAGGATGACTTTAAGGCCAAGTGGTTGCGGGCTGAGAGGCGAGCCGAAGACTTGGAGAGAAAACTACGGAACAGTATTAAGTGCGAGAAGCATTCCAGAAGCTGGACGAATTTAAAGCACACAACCTTCTGATGGAACAATAACAAGAAAAACCTGATGCTTCTGGAAGTATGGGATAACACGGGTATTAGCAACCATAATTAAAACTGATACCCATAGCGCTTTTAATCAACCACTAACATTTACCAACAAATTACAAATAACATTATACCTCCTGAGGTCATCAGTAAGTCCTTGGTGTTTTTTTAATTATCCCCCCCCCCACGAAGTAGATCGGGGGATATTGGAATGGAGCTCGTCCATCCGTCCGTCTGTCTGTCCGTCCGGGTTCAATGGGGACAAGTTTTCTCGGAAACTATTGCACCTATGTGAATGAAATTTTGTATGTGGCCAGTACTGATGACCCTACTGAATGAGTTCTACAATTGATTCCGAGAAATTTCTTTTTACAGAGTTATGGCCCTTGACTCTGTTCGTGGACTTAAGTGTATGGGTGTTGCAATGGGGACAAGTTCTCTCTGCAACTATTGCACCTACGTGGATGAAATTTTGTGGCTGACCAGTACTAATGATCCTATTGAATGAGTTTGACAGTTGGTTCCGAGAAATTTATTTTACGGAGTTATGGTCCTTGTTTCTGTTCGTCAACTTGGTGTTTGGGATTTGCAATGGGGACAAGTTTTCTCGCCTACTATTGCACCTTCATATGGGTGAAATGTTGTGCGTGGCCAGTACTAATGACCCTATTGAATGAGTTTGACAATTGATTCCGAAACACTTATTTTTACAGAGTTATGGCCCTTGACTCTGATCTTAGTGTATGGGTGTTTAATGGGGACAAGTTTTCCGGCAACGCGATGAAATTTTGTGGGTGGCCAGCACAGATGACCCTACTGAATGAGTTCGACAATTGATTCCAGGAAATTTATTTTTACAGAGTTATGGCCCTTGACTCTGAACTTGGTGTATGGATGTTGCAATGGGGACAAGTTTTCTTGGCAACTTTTGCATCTACGTGGATGAAATTTTGTGTGTGCGGCCAGTAGTATAATGACCCTATTGAATGAGTTTGAAAACTGATTCAGAGAAGTTTATTTTCATGGAGTTATGGCCCTTGACTCTGTTCGTTGACTTAGGCGTACGGGATTTGCAATGGGGACAAGTTTTCTCTGCATGGGTGTATGGAAGGTTCCATTGACTTTTGGATTTAGTATACTGTGTTTCTTTAATTTTCTAATAACGAACCTAAAAGTATTTCCTGTGAAATGGGTTTTGTTGCAAAATTCACATCAGTTGTTTCACTGCAAATCATGTTCTTCACCTTTTACGTGGAAGTGTTTTTTTTCCTGGATTTGAGGGGATATATGAAACACTTGTGCACACCCAAGATTCTCTCTCCTCAGTACATTTACTAACTTTCCACTGTTTCGCCTTTTGAAGTGGATTATTCTCTGATAAAAAAGTTCACACAAATGTGATGGATAGTATGCTGGAATATAATTTGTAATGACGATATCATAGACACATAAAATATCACCAGAATTAGAAGAACACAATTTTGGTTCTCATTTCCATGAAGCATTTTTGGCCCGTAATCCACATATTCTACACAAATAGAAAAGATTATTTTCATGTTCTCCTCGAAATTCATACATTATGAAACATTAGAAAAACACACTAGACGGAACAAAGAAATCCCATGATGATCACTGTGTAAAACACATTCAGAATATGAATAGACATGTGTGCCTTTAAAAACACTCCGCTGTTAACATACATGGCTAACCTCTGATAAAAACAGCTTGCTATGTTAGCATAAACATTGATGCATAAACACATTACCGAACAAGATAAACAAAATGGTGTCAAGCACAAAAAAAATTTTCATCAGGATTATTGGATGTGGAAACTGGGTAATTTGTGAAGTATGTTAACATTTTAATCTTATGGACATTTTCTCCAACTTGAGGGCTCTGTTATCATGATAAGGCGGGATCATTTACATTACATATCAACCTGGTCGTTTGTGGGTCATGTAAGTTACACAGCTTACAGAGAAAGTTTGAGATAGGGGAAGAATGGGGGATTTTCTCATAGCTAATGATTTCGTTGCTATGTGAGCCGCCATGTTCAAACAACCTTAGCAACTACTTGTGCCTGGTGTGTGTTGATCAGGCAGCACTCACTGGCCACAGTAACTGTTGTCCATTGTCAAATATGGCATCTCCCATGACCATTCTACTGTGGCGGGGGATATTGGTGACAATGTTGCCTTTTTTGTTTTGTCTTGCAGCTTTCCTAATCGACTTATTCAAGTCTGCAAGCTCCTCTGAATACACCGATGAACAGAAGGAATTCGCGCTCAACCTGCATTTATACAGGCCCAAGGCATCCCAGTTTTGAGAAAGAAAATGAACTTGCCATCCACCAGAACTCTGAAAGGTGAGAGGTCATGCGTTTTACTAAGCTTGAACTCAAGTTATACGAAAAACAACATTTAGATTTATGTAGGATAGTATTAGTATCTCAAAAGTATCATCTCACCAACTGAAATTGCATTTATTACAGACAATGGAATGAAAAATTGAGAAGTGCTAGTAAACCAGTTACCCATGTTATTTATATCATAGTTAAATGTATCACAGCTGCATAAATTATAGTTGCAAGTGCAAGTATGCTGCCGTATTAGAATTGGTTTTTGACTAAAAAATACGATTTGGTTTAAGCATGAAGTCCATTCAGATGTACCTTGTGATGAAGTCAAGAGCGAAAAGGAAATATGATTGGTCCTGCATTTCTTGATGCTAAAGCATATTTTTCTCTATCAGTACCTGTATGTGCTTTACATTTTTTTAAATCTGAAGATGGCATCCAAAGACAGACGATTCAGGCAGCCTCAACCTGTCCATGATCGTGGCTCTTGAAAAAAAGAATGATGGTGGACTTGTCATTCCGTCACGTGGAGCTGTGAGCATTATTCATCTTGTCAAAACGGTTCAGCAGCCAATGAACAGTCATTCCATCAAAAACATTTACTCACTACCTCCACCAAGGAGGTTATAAGATTAAATTAAGATTAAAGCGGTGCCCGTCCCATCTCACATCGAAAAGTCTCCGCTAAGCAAGGTCCTGAACACAATGGATGAAATTGCTGAGTTAATCACATTAATCTTAGTTAATTGCACCCAGATTAGCCTATGGGGTATACAGATGCAAATGAGCGCATAAAATTCTGAGTTCATTGTCGAAAATGCTGTGCTTTTGCATTTGCAGTCAGTTTGTAGTCCACTTTTGCGAACTACATATCGGCTGGATTTCAAAAGTTGGAGTTGCTCATTTCAAAGTGAACATGAAGAGGGCCACGCCCACCAAAGCCATATTGGAGGGCATTCCAATCAAAAGTGTGTAAAACTCATCCCCTTGAAGGGCCCACAAAAAGGTTGTTTCCGAAGTGAGCAAGCAATGGTCACTTTGCTCCCACAATGCCGTGTGACGACCCAAGCCTAGTGACGTGTGTGTGACTCAACTTCATTCAAGAAAAGGACAACAACGATGGCTAATAGTTAGTGAACAGAAAGTGAACGAACCTACCTTGATGGCTTAGGGCAGTCAGCAAGCTAGCGCTAGTTATTTATGGACGTTTTTATTTTTTACCCGTGGCAATTTATTGCCTTGTGAAAGCTATGCGGTTGGTTATAAAGCTACTGCGAAACCAATAAATGGCCGATGAAAGCGGTTCTAACAAGGACAGGCTTCCTTTGTTTACACTTGCTTAAACAGAAAGCAGCAGCCCTGAAATATGTCAAAAGGCATTCCAAACAACTGTTAATTGAGAACCCTACTCCCTGCTACCCTTCATAGTGTTGCTACGAAGAGAAGTGACTTAACAGGGTGTAGGGCGTAGGGATTGACCCAACGAAATGAAATGCTGCCATCCACTACAGTAGCGAGTAGCCCATGATTTGTTCCCGGCCTCAGTCTCAGCAAACGTTCACAACGTAACTTGACAGAAATCAGTGACAGAAATTGCCATTGGCCCTGTCAAGTGTTTTAACTCTTCACTGTGCTTATCCCACACTTGATAGGATGACACCAATACTGAACATCAAACTGGGTTCCACTAAATAACCAGGCCTTTGTTCCATCTTTATCCTTTTTTATTTTGTCTTCATCTTTTGTTGCCCAGATATTTACAATAGGTGAAAAACCTTAAAAGACAGACAACACCAACCATTTACCAATTTACACACTTTCTGTAAAAGCAGGTACACAAGAAAAATGATTAATTATCAAAAGCTTGGCTCTAAACATGCATATGAAAATAGGCAGAGTTTACTTTTAAGTTAAACAGAATTTTAACTGAATTATTTCAATGTAAATACATTCCAGATATTAAAAATATATTTTAACTATATGAGGCACAATGAATTAAATGAATTACCAAACAATGAATTGCTAAACAATTAAACAGGGAGTTTTAACACATTTTTACCATATACATTTTTACAACACATATCTACTCCTATGAAATTACAATTTACTATTTTTAGCAATTAAATACTTTTAGTTCATTCCAGACAGATTCTGTATAAAAATAAAACTATGCACGCTTTTAAACCATATTTTCACAGCACCCAATTACTCAGTGCACCAGTATCCCACCTATCAGAACACATTCACCAGCCGACATTTACACAATACACCATGTGAATATTTACAAAATAAAAACACTACAGCACACAAACATTTCCCCCCGTGCCTCAAAGCCTCGTCAGCACAACAAGCAACACTCGCACCAAAGTCGGATAAACGCGATCTTACCGGCTGTCTATTCAGTGTTTGAAATTAGTATCAGATTCGCACAGCTCTGTAGAATTCTTGATAGGAAAGCCAACATTAGTCTTTCATGCTGCGATGGCGTTTGCTGGTTTAAACTTGCCCCCCTTAACCAGGAAGTGCGCGTCTTTTTTCCTTCCCCTCGAGTGCACACAGCTGATCAATAATCGCGCTCCGCGTAACAGCTGACAAGAAGGGGCGTTCGCCGCGACAGGCCCTCTCCAGAAACCACGCCCAAGCAAAGTTTTTACACAGCGGGTTAATTAGGTGGGTACATGTGATGGATAAAAATCAATGGATAACAGTGAATAGCAATGACAGTGGGGTGCAAAAATTTGGGCACCCCTGGTTTAAATGTCTGTTACAATTAATCTACAAGTGATTGAACGCAAACCTGAACACTAAATGCAACAAAGTTAAACATGACACCTTTCTGCAAATTTAAAAAGCAAGTTTTCTTTTTATTTTAATTTTTCTGAGTTTTTTTTTTTTTTGGATTCACTGTTTTAATTGTATTCAAACCAAACATTACGGTATTATGACAAACAACATCTCAGACACATATATTCCTTCCCAGCCCCCTCCCTCTTACCTCAGACAAGAACTTAATAGACCGTGGACTTGAAAAATATAAATAAAATTGTACATAAAAATCTTGACATCAATAAAAGAAGCAGATATTATCAACTATATTGACAACAGATCATGTAGCACATCTCATCACAAATGGCTTACCAGCCAATCATTGGTCAACTTTACACTTCTTTCTCACATCTGTATTGTTGAAATTTTAGCATTATGAATTCTTGCAGTTGATAATTCCATCATAACAATGTCTTGAAAGTAAAACAACCATCTTCTAATAGGAAGTTTATGTGGAGGTAACCATCTCCGCACAATTCATTTCTTGGCTGCTTTCAGCCCCGCAAGCCAGACTCTATGCAGTTTTTTGGGAAGCTTCAGCTGAGAATCATCATTAAGTAACATCACTCGTGGTTGAAAAGGTATAGTCGTCTCAAACAATTGTGACAGCATAATAGTTATATCTTTCCAAAATGAGTGGACCTCTTGGCAATCCCAAACCACATGTTTAAATGTACCCGGAATCCCTTCATCACAAAAATTCAATTCAAGCTGACTGTTTGCTTCGCATAAAACCACTCAGTTGGTGTCCAGAACACCCTATGACAAAATTTGAATTGTATAAGTTGGTGGTTGGGGTTTTTCGATGCGTTAAAAACATTGTCCCATATTCTTTTCTAGTCCAATGAATCTGCTGTTATATTCAAATCCCTTTCCCATTTAGTTGGTACAACCCCAATTCTGAAATAGTTGGGACAAAGTGTAATTGTGAATAAAATCAAAACGCAATGACTTTCAAATCACTCCAGCCAGTATTTTATTCACAATTGAACAGAGATAACATTGCAAATGTTGAAACTGAGAAATTTTACAATTTTATGTGCAAAATGAGCTCATTTCAAATTTGATGGTTGCAACAGGTCTCAAAAAAGTTGGGACAGGGGCCTGTTTACCATGGTGTAGCATCCCCTCTTCTTTTTAACACAGAGTGGAGGCGTCTGGGCATTGAGGAGACAAGTTTCTTGGGTTTAGCCACTGGAATTTGATCCCACTCTTGTTTAATACAGGCTTCCAGCTGCTGGAGAATTTTGAGTCTCCTTTGACGGACTTTTCGTTTAATTAAGCGCCAAATATTCTCAATCGGTGAAAGATCAGGACTGCAGGCGGGCCAGATCAGCACACGGACTCTTCTACTACGAAGCCATGCTGTTGTAATAGCTGCAGTATGCGATTTTGCATTGTCCCGCTGAAATACACAAGGCCTTCCCTGGAATAGATGTCATCTGGAGGGGAGCATATGTTGCTCTAAAACCATTATATACCTTTCAGCATTCATGGTGCTTTTTAAAACATGCAAGTGTCCCACACTATATGCACTAATGCATCCCCATACCATCAGAGATGCTGGCTTTTGAACTGAACACTAATAACAGGAGGGGTGGTCTTTCTCCTCTTTAGCCCGGAGGACACGACACGCCATGATTTCCAACAAGAATGTCAAATTTGGACTTGTCTGACCACAGGACACTTTGCCACTTTGCTACAGTCCATTTTAAATGAGCCTTGGCCCACAGAACAGGGTGGCGCTTCTGGATCATACTCAACAGTGGCTTCCTTTTTTGTATGATAGAGTTTTAGGTGGCATCTGTGGATGGCACGGCGGACTGTGTTTACAGACAGTGGTTTCTTGAAGGATTCCTGGGCCCATTTAGTAATCTCAATGACAGAATCATGCCGGTGAGTGATGCAGTGGCGTCTGAGGGCCCGAAGATCATGGGCATCCAGTAAAGGTCTTCGGCCTTGTCCCTTACGCACAGAGATTTTTCCAGTTTCTCTGAATCTTTTGATGATGTTATGCACTGTCGATGATGAGACCTTCAAAGCCTTCGCAATTTGACGTTGCGGAACATTGTTGTTTTTAAAGTATTCCACAATTTTTTTACGCAAGTCTTCACAGGTTGGAGAGCCTCTGGCCATCTTTACTTCTGAAAGACTCAGCCTCTCTAAGACATCCCTTTTATAGCCAATCATGTTACACCCCTGATGCCAGTCAACTTAATTACTTGCTAAATGTTCTTTCAGCTAATTCTCTTAGCTTTTTCAGCCCTTTTTTTGCCTGTGTCCCAACTTTTTTGAGACCTGTTGCAGCCAGAAAATTTGAAATAAGCTCATTTTGCGGATAAAAATGTAAAATGTCTCAGTTTCAACAGTTGAAATGTTATCTATGTTCTATTGTAAATATCATTTTGGCTCACGTGATCTGAAAGTCATTGCATTTTGATTTTATTCAGCTTAATGTCTCAAATAGGAGCCTTTGTCACGAACAGTCTACGGTCACAAAGCAGTCTGTTTTTGGGCTAATAACGTCAGACATCGTCCTCACTTTCTGATATCACAAAACTTGCTCGCCGATGCGCAGTATTAGTCACCGAAGCCAAGGCCTAATAAATAAACTGTTGGACTTCTGCAGCAGACCAGCGAGTTTACTTGTAATTTAGCGCATTGTGGAGCACTTACATTGTTATTGTCGGACGAGCATTCACAAATTTGCCGCATGCACAACTCACCTGACAGTGATAAGGTCGATTGCGTTGCCATTCTCATTGATACATGAGTACAGCCGAGATGTGATTGAATGATTCCATGTATAATAGTACCACAGCCGAGCGTAATTGGCTGATGTACGTAGTGGAACCAACCAACCTGCAGAAAAAAGCGCCTCCCACCCCAAAAATGACGGAACTGTGTGTGGTTACAGAAGTGTCTGGTAAATAACTGGATAAAACCACATTTGTTCCGCCCGTTATACAATCTATGGTTTTTATGCGATGGCAAAAAATTGAATAACTGAAAGGTGTTGTTGGTTGGGGGGCCAATGGGGGGGCCAGTGATTTTTGCGTGGTGGCCGCGCCCCCCCCGGCCACCCCTTGGAGGCGCCATTGATGTGTTGCTCATATCAATCTCTCCGTCAACCATTAACTGATCCCTGAACCTCTCGGCATCTTGAACAGTTTCGAAAGACAGTTGTCTGCCCTAATAAGTTACCCATAAAGTGACAGGGTAAATCATGAAAGTGGGAATCCCTTTTGCCCACAGATCTTTACGCACTTCTTTGAACACCTTCCTCTTTTCGTTGGTGTGTATGCTGTTATCAGCAAAAAACAGCAGCTTTTGGCCTCGATCCATGATGTAAGCACTGCCCTTCCTAGCAGCCGTAGCTCCTTGCGGGATGGCCAGTCGATCCTGATAGTTAAGGACCTGGCAAATCAGGGTTTGAGGACTGCTGGACTTCCTAGGCGAGGGATGGCAAATTCTGTGTCCTCTTTCAATTTGAATTGGCTCCAGACCAAGGGAAGGAAACCATTACTAAGGCCCAGACCCAGGTGATTTACTTGTTAGGGCTTCAATGAGTCAGGTGAATATAATTCCATTGTTGAGCTATATATTCTGAAGTAACTCCATGCCTTCTAAAGTACCCAACTGTGGTGGCTGTTGTGTCTGGTGTTAAAAACCATGGGTTCCTCTAAACAGTCGTCTAAGGATGTGAAAATCAAGATAATTCACTTCCACCAACTAGGAGAGGGCTACAAAAAACTCTCGCAATGTTTCAAACTACCCATTTCTACTATCAAAAACATTGTAAGAAAATGAAAAATAAATGGAACAATTGAAGCCAAGGCAAGATCTGGAAGACCAAGAAAGACTTCAAATAGAATGGCCTGAGATCTGGTGAGAAATGCTCAGAAGAACCCACACATCACTGCAAAAGCACTGCAAAAAAGAGTAGCAGACACAGGTCTAGTTGTTCACAGGACAACAATACAGCATACATTAAACAACAAAGACTTACATGGCAGAGTTGCAAGAAAGAAGCCTTTCCTAAGACCTCAACACAAAATTAAGCGTCTGAAGTATGCTAAAGAAAACATAGAGAAACCTCAAGCCTATTGAAACAATGTGCTTTGGACTGACGAAACCAAAACTGAACTTCTTGGCCACAACCAAAGGAGGTATGTTTGGAGAAAAAAGGGTGAAGCATTTGTAGAGAAGAAGACATTGCCAACTGTTAAGCATGGAGGCGGATCCATTATGCTTTGGGGTTGTGTAGCAGCTGGGGGCACAGGCAATATTGTGCCGGTGGAAGGAAGAATGGATTCCACCAAATATCAAGACATTCTCGAGACTAATGTTCAAAGCTCAGTCCAGAAATTGAAGTTGAAGAGACGTTGGGCATTCCAGCAAGACAATGAACCTGAAGCATACCTCAAAATTAACCATGAAGTACCTGCAGGAAAGATGGATGAAGTTTTTGGAATAGCCATCACAGTCCCCAGACTTGAATATTATTGAAAATCTGTGGAGAGTCCTCAAAATACCGTGCATGCAAGAAGGCCTAAGAATATTTCTAAGCTAGAGGTGTTCTGTCAGGAAGAATGGGGAAATATTCCAAAGACTAGAACTGAAAAACTCTTAGCTGGCTACAGGAGGCATTTGCAAGCTGTAATAGCTGCCCGAGGAGGAGTTACAAAGTACTAGCTGACAGGGTTCCCAAACTTTTGCACAAGGCCTTTTTCCTTGTTTTATTATTTTGAAACTGTGAAAACTTAAAAATAAAAATAGTTCTTGCTTTAAAATGTGATGAAATGTGTCATGTTTAACTTTGTAGCATTTAGTGTTCAGGTTTGCTTTCAATCACTTGGAGTTTAATTGTAACAGACATTTAAACCAGGGGTGCCCAAATTTTTGCAGCCCAATGTAAATCACTATTTAGTTCGCTAGATAGCGTTTGTATGCACCAAATATAACTAGCCAAGTTGACAGAATGGCTAGCTTGTCAGTTAATGTTAGTTTGTTTGCCTACCTGGCTAGCTCGGTATGCATATAAATCAATAGAAAAAAAAGAAGAGCCATTTTTTCGCTAACGTTACTTGGCTAGAGTTGGAAAGAATTTCATATTCAACCTCCACCTATATCAAATGAAATATGTACTTTTTTTGGCATACCTTGATGTTTAAGTACCCAGAGAAACATTTCTGTGTGTAAAAACATCAAGCGTACAACAGGGGAATTGCGTTTAATTGGCCGCACTCAGTTTGTCAGATTGGGTAATATTATTTCTGATCCTATTGTTTTGGATAGAAGAGTCCCTCAAGGATCCATTCTGGCTCCACTGCTGTTTTTATTGTACATCAATAACATTTGTGATCAGCTGAAATATTCAATGTACCACATGTATGCCGATGATACTGTTTTATATGCTTCTGCTCCCTCTCCTACGACTGCAGTTGACAAGTTGCAGTCCTATTCTGACTCGTTGCAGCAGGCTCTCATTCACCTAAAACTGTTTCGAAACGCAAACAAATCTAAGGCAATGTTATTTGCCCCCAGCAATACTATAGTCCCCTCTCTCTCTATCAACACCTTGGAAGGTGTTGGTATTCAATTTGTTGACACCTATAAATATTTGGGGATATGGTTGGACAAAAACCTGAACTTCAAACACCACATTTGCGTGCTATGTAAGAAACTCAAGCTTACACTGGGTTTCCTCTATAGGCTAAAGTCATGTTTCTCACCAGCTGCACGTAAAAGACTGGTTTCTGCCCTGTTTATGTCTCAGCTGGACTATGGTGATACCATTTACAGATTTGCTAGCCCCACTACCCTAGCAAAACTTGATTCATTATACCATGCTGCCTTGAGATACATTTCAAACTCTGTCTACCGGACTCACCACTGTGTACTGTATGACCTGGTAGGCTGGCCTTCTCTTGCTGTACGCAGGCTGCAGCACTGGCACATTTTAATGTATAAAGCCATTTTGGGAAGGTTACCCAGCTACATAAGTTCAAAGTTTGACTTTGTTCATAACGCCTACAATCTTAGGTCCAATTATCAAATACGTCTAAAGGCACCATCTGTACGGACTGAGGCTGGGAAAAGGAGTCTGTTTTATTTCGGCCCTTGGTCTTGGAACAACTTGCAGGCCACACTCAACCTAAGCTCCCTGATCCCCCTTGGGAGCTTCAAACAAAAGCTGACCCAAATCTGCACCACTAACTGTTCTTGTTTTAGAGCAAAATAACCTGTTTTATCTTGATACATTTTGTTTTTATGTGCCTTTGTATGCTCGCAAATCTGTTCTGCCCAAAAATATTGTTTTGTATTTTGTTGTATGTATTCAGCTTGTTCTGATGTGCAATTATTTGCTGCCTTCTTGGCCAGGTCACCATTGTAAAAGATTTTTTTTTTTTTTTTTTTAATCTCAACTGGTTTTTACCTGGTTAAATAAAGGTTAAATAAATAAATAAAATAAATTAATTGCTAGCGTTGCTACATGTGGTAATGGCATATAACGGCGGCAGCCATGTTACTGATGACACAGCGGGTTGCTAGGGCATGCGCAGCATATGCATTCGCAATATTAAATATTGATATTAAATTCTAAACCCCCTTCTCACTAATAAAATCCCCTAAAAATATTGGCACCCCCCTTTAAAATCCTTCCGGCAAATAAGTGGTCAAAAAAGTAGAGGTTAGATACAGAATTCTTTCTGCTAGAATTGAACCCCGATCATTTAGCTAGGATGGTGGCATTTACATCCACCGTCTAACTACTGAAGCCTGCAAAATAGCTCGCTGGGTAGGCTAGCTATCTAGTTCGCCTGCTCAGCTGGCTATATTTGGTGCCTATAACTCAAAAATAGTGCCATGGACACTTGGTTTTTTTCAGGCATTAGTATTATTTAATTATTTAGCATTATATTTAATTATTAAGTTCACAAGTTCTAGTAGTTTTTATGCTTGGGTCCAACATTGGGACAGTGAAGAAACCACACACACACACACACACACACACACACACACATATATACGTGTGTGTGTGTGTGCGCATGACAGTCCACAGGAAAACAGTTTATAAGGGATTTTTTGCGTTTCAGAGAAAAACTGTTTTTCTATGTTTAGTACATGGTAACAGATCATCAGATGCACTTAACTCAATCTGCAATTTTACATTGTTTTTCTCACTACAGCTCCATCTATTGGCCTACTGGAATCGAATTTGTTTTAACTCTATATAGTGGTACCATTTGGTCAATCAAAGTAATTTGCACTACGACTGCACTTTTATACATCCTTAACAATAGTATAAGGTTTCAGGCTTGATGACAGTTAAAGTGAGTATACGGGCTGATGTCAGCCATCTTGTTTTAAATACCACTTTGTTCTTCCAGGTTTTCATGGCAACCTTCACTATTATGAAGCATGCAAAATTTAAAGTTGCTCACACAATTGGTTCAAGAGTTATGACCATTTGTTTGCAATAGATCCACCGTCGAATGGATTTAAACCAAATTTGGTGTTATGAAGTTGCATGGTCAGTAGATGAGTGATCTCAAGTTTGGTAATAATTGGACATTGCATTAGTTACAGCTCTTTATATCAATATAGGCCACGCCCTTAAATTTTGTGTGAATAGATCACACTGTCTAAGAGGAGATAAAAATTTAAGGTTTCACAAACCATTCAAAATGGCAAAAAGTTTGCAAATAAAAGAATGGGTGTGGCTTACATGGATTGATTCGTCTTAACCACAGAATCTAACAAAAAAGAATTTTGTTTCTACAACTCATGGTTTTTAAGTTATTGCCCAACACATATTGTACCTTTCTTTAACACCACCATATGGCCAATCAAAGTAACTTTTAAAAAATGGCTGTTTTCCACATCCTTAAGAATATAAAGATTCATGATGATAGGTGACAGCTTAAGTGAGTGGAAGGCTCCTGAAATTTGATTGGCTGATGTTGGCCGTGTTGTTTCATTTATCACTTTGTTCTTATAAATTTTCATAGCAACCCTGACTAACATGAAGCATGCAAAATTACAAGTTGATCAGATGAATGATTTAGGAGTGATGACCATTTGTTTGCTATAGCGCCACCTATGGACGGATTTACATCAATGAAACAATTTTTATTCAGTACATCCATATACACCTCCCCGTTTCACATTGATCCCTTCAGTGGTTTGGCAGAAGATCAAAATTAATGCAGATGCTGACGCCGCTGCATGATCGCACCAACTCCCTTCAAGGTCATTCCATGCCAAGTGATCAAATGGCTCCCAGGTGATCATCTCAGATTTTGCTTTAAGTCTGTCAAAATGAACCTCAGGGTGTATAATGAAAACCTGAAAAATTTCAGGGTCGAACTACGACCAGTTTGGATTTTATGGCCCCTCAAGTTTTGGATGCCACGCCCATTTTTTTGGAACGCAAATGCCCAAAGTGGTTTTTGAGAGGTCAATATCTCCACAATGGAGAGTCCCAGAAGGCTGAAAATTGATAGTCTAGACAATTCTGGCCCAGTCTTTCAGAATCTTGGCTTAGTTTTACATTATCCTGCACCATTTATCAGTTGGGGGTTCTGAGAGAAGGAACTTTCGCAAGACTGACCTTCGGGCCCTGGGGGTTTGGAGGGACCCCAAGTCCACATATTGTGAAATGTCATCAATTTCTTTGCGGGGATATTAAATATGGGTACAGATCTATGAGTAAAAGGCTTATGAACCACCTCTGATAGTGTGTTCATGGATTGGTGGGGGAATGAAAAAGCCGTGCAATTGAAAATAGCCAAAAATGGCCCCTCCAACAAAGGCCAAAAACCCATGTGGGACACTACCCAGCCTTCTTGGACTCACCATTTGTGGAGATATTGACCTTCCAAAAGCACTTTGGGCATTCGCGCAGCAAAAAGTGGGCATGGCAGCCAAAATTTGAAGGACCATAAAATCCAAACCGTGGGGGGGTTGGACCCTGAAATTTTTCAGGTGTCCATCATACACCCTTAGGTTCATTTTGGCAGACTTCAAGCAAAATCTGAGATGGTCAACTGGGAAGTTTTCAGAAAATGTGATAACTTGGCATGGAATGACCCTTTCATTTGTTGGACCAAGTGAACCAACATACTGAAGAGAATAATCTTGAACAGCTACAACCAAAAATCCTCTGAATTCTAATGATAAGCTTTAACCTACATACACACTACAACATCAAAACGAGCAGTAGCAGAATTGATAAGGCCTGTGAAGTTCATTGTCCACATAAGTTAAAAAAAACACAGTACTCAAATAGTATTCACTTCAGTATTCATTTCTTCCCCACAAGTTAAACCAGCATCAATTTTATCATTTCAAATTATCAGCATTTAGAAAACGTTTTACATTTCAAAATAAACTGTAGAGAAAAAAAGACATTCAAAAAGAAAATTTAACTGTTTCCCAGTGTTTCTGTTATTGTGCTGATGACTGACCAATGAAGGACCAGCTGGAAAATGAGAAGAACTCTGAACTGCACGACAATGGCCACTGAGGAACACTCCCCGCAAAGCGTTTCAGTAATTCCCTCATCTCAATCCAAATATCCACCAAAAGCAGGAAACAAGAACTGAGTGATTTATTAATTACAGCCGGGTAGGATTTTTAATCAATCATCATGTTCTTAAATTGGAAAACATTTTCAATACAACCATTCCAGTGAAAATTTTTTCATGAAACAATATGGGGCTTTTCACTTGAATGCACCAGAGTGACAGTATTTAAAGTTGCTTTCCATGTAAAACACAATGGAGACATTTTCAGATGCTTAATTAAGCCATTACAGTAAAGAAAGTCTCACACAGAGGATGTTTGTCCCTCTTTTTACTTGTATGACATTAATTCTCATTTTTAGGTATGGAGCATTTGACATCAAAACACTTTCCACACTGTAAATCTTCACCTGTATACAGCTGGTCGTGGACATTTCAACACTTCTGTAAAAAAAGATAAAATAAAATAAAAATAAACAGCTGTGGGGCTTTTCCTCTGTATGAATTCTGTGGGGAGCAGTTAAATGTGGTTGTGATGAGAATAAAATGTGAAACGCTCTCTTAAAGAGTCAGTGTGTGTGGTTTTGCAGATGATCATAAAAGAAATGTCAGTAAGGAATAAAGTGCGCTGTGAAATAGTAGTTCATGATTTCTTCAATCCTTCTGTATTTGTAAAACTTGTTTCAGATCTTCAAACTAAATTTAATATAACATACATCAGTGAATCCACATCTCTATTTTAAAAGACACATTCTTTTATTGCAGGAAAGGCATGATCCAGCACAATCTGGGAGAAAGTCATATCCCCTTGGTAACTCAGTCAGCGACTTTACCCAATTTACTTGATAGGAGGGAACAGGAGAGAATATGAAAACTCTGCACAGAAAGGCCCCGGCCGTATTCGAACCCACAACCTTCTTGCTGTGCAGCCCCTAACTATAACATGAGCAAAGAGTAAATTCGACACTGGAAGAAATTGAAAATTCATGTTACATCACATATTAAGTTCTTTCAATTCATCAGCTTGGAAAGGGTAACAAAGCCATTAACGAGGCTCTGGGACTCCAGTAAACCAGTGAGTGTGCAAAAAAAATCCAATCCAGACTGTAACCAGATAAATGAGGGGTCATATAAACAGCAAAGCCCAAAGTCAGTGGTCTGATTACAGCTGTCACCCGATTTCTAGAGCTCCGATGAGGACGCCTGGATGGTTACACAGTAATCAGGTGCCTCGGAGAATGTATGTCTTTAACCCTTTCATTTTCACATTTTTATTTCTGCTCACATACATAAATGCCACCAGATACTAAATAGCCCTCAGGAAGTTCTCACAGAGGAAGAAACAAAACAAAACAAGGCAGCAAAAGTAGCCTCAGAGACACATTATTAAAGCCCACTAACATCACTGCTAAACATCACTGCTATGAAACAGCACAAAAGCTTAATATTCTGAGGAAATCACTGCTAACCAAGAGGAACACACAGACTCATCTCCTAACTTTTCAGGATAATGTCCTGAGGAACGAGGAGTCAAAAATGTAACTTTTTGGAGTAAAGAAGTCCAGGGGTGGACAATATGGCAAAAATATCATATCCCGATTTTTTTATGGCAAGATGACGATCTCGATTTTATCACGATTCTTCCATTTGTCATATTGGTTAAGACTATTTTACAAGTCACGGCAAGTGCAGTCTGTGAAGTAGGACGGAAGAAGTCGCCACATTTGCTGTGATTGGTTTATCTGCTTGTATCTAGGGGAGTAGCTAACTGATTTGCTTGCAGAAAAAAATTTGTTGAAAATGAGCAGGGTTGTAGAGCTATTTTTTATTCTTTTTTTTTTTTTTTTTTTTTATAAGTGGGGTATTGCGACTACCAACCAACCTTGTGGCTTTTTACCTGTCAAAGATGGTCATAAATGTTGGATGGTTCGTAAACTGGTATTTGAAGCATACCAAATAGCACAGCATACCAAATAGCACAATATTTAATTAGGCATAAATCAATTCAAGAGGAATAAGGGTGAAATAATAACACAGTAATGAATACCCGTCATGTGAAAAAAAAAAAAAAAAAAAAATTGGCCATCGACCGATTTGAACGTGCAGTTGTTAATAATGACAAAGGTGCGTCTGTAATCTGGTACTTTGAAAGCATATGATGACACAACAACTCTGTGTGTTGCGGGTTAGTGTCACAAACACCTATTCGGTAGAATCCGTTTCGTTACTCCGAAAATTGTATGTGCATCTTCTCCAGTCAAGCATTGCTTATCTGACTCCTATCGTCAGTTTATAATTGAGGAGTTTCGGATTAAGTTATTGTTCGCAACCGACTGCCATACCCATTCTGTACATTAACATTAACCGACAATATAAAGGTGAATTTGATTATGATGAGAAATTAGAGCATTGTTATGGCCCCAATTTGTTATGGCGTCAATTTGTTATGACGTCACGGACAGCAAGGGATGACAGACAAAATTCTTCAACTTCAACAGATTTAATTAAACAAACATTTAGAACTAATCTACAATCTGCCCTACTGACCAAGATTGAAATAAAAAAAGAGATATTTACAGTCCCCTGGTAATTTGAGATGGGCTGCTGTGTTGCGATGTCCTGGGACAGGAAAATGCTCCAACACAGGCAAAAATCCACAAAAAGCTTCACAGGTCTTGAAAAGAGTGACAGATCTGGTCAAATGTATCCTTCCACAAGTTCTCCTTGCAATTTCTCCTACTACCTACTCTCTCAATTTTTCTCCTTATATACTCTTTTCCAGCCCCCTCCCACCTTCCAGACTTTTCTCCAATTCTCTGGGACATTCCCCTCTGAGGCATGCCCAGGACATGCCCCAAACCTAGCTCCAGACTGGGCTTAACAAAAAAATGTCAATACTGCCATCTAGTGGCCTTCCCCCCCCCACATTACAGCATGAATTCAGCGAACTGAGAGTTGCATTTGAGGCCATAACGTCAGTAATGAAGCGTGGCAACACATCCCATTTATAATACTAGTGCAGTGCCCGTAGGAATTATGTATTCCTATAAAAAAGTGGGAGCTTAAGTAGCTTTTTCATGGATGGCCAAATGAGGCTGTGTTAGCTTCTGAGACCAGCGTTTATTTGTCAGAGGAAGATAAGGACAAAATAAACTGCTAACGCAGCATTTCGAACGGTATCTAGCAATAGGTTAGAAATGCTAGCAAGTGAAACCACAGGGAAGAGAATGGACAGTGGTCTCAAAATTAATGCGATAAAACAACGAACAGCCTATCCACAAGCGCATGCTATAAAAAACTCCGGGAGTATCAATCAAGACTGCACATACACAGTACTTTGAATTGTAAAGAAGATCTGGACATGAAAATGAAATATTGAAAGCATGCTTTGGTGTGAGAACTTTAGGCAATGTTTTAGTCAATCAGACCATGTTCTAGCCATGTCAGCAAGTGCGATGAGCAGATGAGAACAGCATGGTGAAACTTAAATAGCCTACTTACAGATGAGAATGCCATTGGCCTATGTAAACTTTCTGGTGAGCAAGAGCGGTATAGCAGTAGCATATGGGATTCTTTTAACATTTCTTCCTGAGGTGTGGCAATAGCTGAGAGCAAGAGCGCAAACTTTTTATCCTGAGGCGTGGCTATAGCTGAGAGCGAGAGCGCAAACTTTTTATCCTGAGGCGTGGCTATAGCGGAGACTGAGAGCGCGACAGGCTAGATAGGTTACACAGGCGTATGGGATTGTAACTTTTTTAAAATTAATCAAAAAAGCTTCAAAATGAAGGATGCACACCATCGTGCCATGCGCAAGCCATATCCGAAAGCTTAGGCCGATCTGACAAACAGTCAGAAAGATATGCGAGCCACAGACAGACAGACAGACAGACACACAGAGACAGACAGAGAGACAGACTCGCAGACAGACACTTCTTGCTTTATAGATAGATTCCGTCTAAGGCACAAACCGCTGCGGTTATCATCCAGAAAATATAGCTATGCTCTGACATCGCAGAGCCTCTCGGTGAAAGCTAACGTTAATGTCTGATTAACAGCGACTACTGAAGCTTGCTGTACGTTAACCTCTCGCTTAAATTCAGTCAATGCATCATGCCACCGTAACCACACTTGAGAACGGATTACTTCACCGTCACTTGCCTGTATTTTGGTCGCTAACGCTATTACGCGTAGCCCAAATCTAATTTTCAAAAACCGAGTTTGTCAAAGTGGGTCTGGATTGTCTTTTGCTTTCTTGTCTACTTTATTTTAAGACTGCTGATTGCTGAAGTTTAAAAATGATGGCGATCTCGTACTGTTTGGCTGATCGCACCTAATTTTGGCGCACTATTATAAACGACACTCCATACTGTCTCTGGAGGAATATTGCCCAGTACCTGCTCAAATGCCCACCCCCCAAAAAAAGATTGATAACTTGACACCCAATCACAAAATGTCATAAACACTCACACAGTCACGTAAGAGGACAATTTCATGAATCTGATAAGTTGGCAAGCTGTCAATCGGTCAAGTAGCGCAGTGGTTCTCAAACTCAGGCCTGGGGGACCCCTGTGTTTGCTGGTTTTCATTCCAACCACAATTGCAATTCCAGGATTTTAACAAGCTGTTAGTTTTTCTTAATTAGGTGCTTTTGATCTTCAGAGAGGTAATCTGCCATCTTAATCAACAGAATGCCAAACATAGCTTTGCAACGCCTCAAAGATGACCAATTTTACATTGTGCTCATTGCACTATAGGCAAAAAATTCAAGAGGTAACAGACTGATAAGATTACTATACCAGCTTAATGACACAACAGGTAACTCGGTTAATTGCTGTATACGCAACAATTGGTTATTTTTCCTGATACTTCACCACAAAACTGGTGGGCCTCATTATCATTGGTGTTATTACATTCTTCATTATCTTCTTGACGGATAGGAATGAAGGCCAGGTGTTCAGACTAATTAAGAGCCTGCTGATTGACCTCAGTCTTTAATTGCATTGGTTATAGTTACCTTTCTACATGCATATTGAAATCAATGGTTTGAAATTCAATCCAGTGAGCACTACACCATTGAAGATACATTTTTCATTGCATACATAGACAATTCTGGCAGGATGTGATTTAAGAGTTTAAGTAATCCCACAGTATAAGCTCCTAGTTTGGATAGTTAACATTTTGTTAAAATACTGAGATTGCTGTTGTGGTTGGAACAAAAACCAGCATACACAGGGGTCCCCCAGGACCGAGTTTGAGAACCAATGAAGTAGCAGATCAAATCTTTTTTTAAAATACATTTTGAGAAGTGTGAGAGCGCAGCTCCCTCGCCCTCCCCCTCCACTACGCCCCAGCGTATGAGCCTGGAGCTGCAACAGACAGACTGCCCACAGACACACAATTCAAACAGTCTCCATGAAATGACGGATTGTGGACACATTCTAATCGTTCACAGTCTAATATCGTCATGTCGCACACCCCTAAATCCAGTCACATCAGCTGGTCCAAATTTTTTGGCAGAATTAATTTTGTGAGGATAATTACTCTTAAATGGGAGATGCAAAAGGTAGATAGCCTTTTTCCTTTGATAAATGAAATGATAGTTTGTATTTACTCATGCTCTCCAAGTCTTACTATACATTTCAGAAGATCTGAAGCCCTTTTTGCTACCCAAATATGCAAGGAATTATAAGAAGGCAAATTATGCCCTTAAAAAACAGAACTACAAACCCCAGAACAGGAGACACAAAAATGTGGTTTACTGCACTTCAGTAATTCCTCAAAGCAAACTAATCATCTGCCAACATGCAGACAAAAACAGGGTGGTTTCATTCATTGGTACAAATAAATTTTTGTTTGCCTGCACCAACACAAAAAACTTCTCGTAAAAAGTACATCACATATGACTGTGGGGCTTTTCACCTGAATGCTTCTTCCTGTGGGCCTTTAAATTACTTTTACGTGCAAAACTCTCCTCACAGTGAAAGGTTTTTCACCTGAATAAATTTTCTGTTGACCTCTCAACTGACCAATCAGGTAAAAGCACTTACCACAGTGAGAACCTTAGTGGGGCTTTTCACTTGTATGAATCATCTTGTGGTGATTTAAAATATTTGAAAGGTAAAAACATTTTCCACACTGAGTGCAACTATAAGGCTTCTCACCTGAGTGAATTCTCAGATGTGTAGTCAGAGTAGATTTGTCAGGAAAACATTTCTCACACTGAATGCATTTCTATGCCTTTACACCAGTATACACCAGCTTATGGAGGTTTAAAGCATATTTTTGTAAAAAGCACCTCCCACAGTGAGAACACTTGTAAGGCTTTTCACTTGTTTTATTTTCCTTATTCTCTTCTTATAGTGTGTAATGGGCCTCTTTCCTGTGGTCTATTGTTACACCCTAAGCACTGTTGGCATTGTATCCAAGGGCTCTTTTCAAGATGGTTACCGTTCCTTTGATTGCGGATATCTGCACCTCCTGGGTACTTGGACAGCCGAGGATTGCCTCCATGTATTTCTGCAGGTTTTTCTTCATAAGCCCCGGTGCACCTACCACCACTGGTATTATATCAATTTCTTTCAATGACCAGGTTGTTTTTAGGTCATTTTTTAAGTCTTGGTATTTTGTTATCTTTTCCCTTTCTGCTCCATTAAGTCCATAATCATTCATTATAATCATAATCATTAATCATAATTTCACCTGTATGAATTCTGTGGTGGTCAGTTAAATTAAATTTTGCAGAATTCTACCTGCACTGAATGCTTTTGTATGGCTTTTCACCTGTATGGCCCAGTCTGTGCATATATTAACTACTTGTGTGTGAAAAGCACTTCCCACACTGAGAACGTTCCTTGGGCTTTTCACCTGTATGAATTCTGCTGTGGTTAGTCAATTGAGATCTTGTACAAAAACACTTCCCGCACTGAATACATTTATATGGACTGTCACCTGTATGTACCAGCCTGTGGGACTTTAAAATACCTTTCTGTGAAAAACACTTGCCAAAATATGAGCATTTGTAGGGCTTTTCACCTACATGAATTCTCTGGTGTCCATTTAAGGCAGCGTTTGCACAGAAACTCTTCTCACACCATGAACATTTGTACCGCTTTTCAACTTCACATTCATAAATAGTCTTGCTTGTGATTAAATTCACAGAGCTCGAGTTTTTACCTGAATTAATTCTCAATGGCTCAATTACTACGATCCCTCTTCGACGATATATGTGTTTCGGATATATTCTGCTGAGATTAATCTCGCTGGTTTTGTCACCGTGATGACTGAATTCCTCACAATTGGTCAGATCATGAATTTCTTCTTTTTTACAGGTTTGGTTTGTATCTCCTGCACATTGCAGTTGTTGAGTCTCGTCTTTACCATCAATACCAGCTCCATTCATCTCTGTATCCCTGAGATCATCAACTAAAGTTTCACTGGATTTCATTTGACGAGATTTAACAACATATTTAATATCCTGCCAGTCACTGATTTGCTCTGATTTAAGGTATCCTCCATCATCAGTCTCTGTTTTGATTTGGTCACGTTTAATATGAACACATTTAATATCCTGCAGGTCACTGATTTGCTCTGATTTAAGGAATCCTCCATCATCAGTCTCTGTTTTGATTTGGTCACGTTTAATATGAACACATTTAATATCCTGCAGGTCACTGATTTTTGATTTGGAATCCTCCATCATCAGTCTCTGTTTTGATTTGGTCACATTTAATATGAACACATTTAATATCCTGCAGGTCACTGATTTGCTCTGATTTAAGGAATCCTCCATCATCAGTCTCTGTTTTGATTTGGTCACATTTAATATGAACACATTTAATATC